>SEYY01013049.1:2500-7500 GCA_009176605.1 Armadillidium nasatum
CATGGAGACGCACATTACATATTCTTTCTCTTCTAATAAACCTTACAAACCTTGGCTTAACTCTGCTTGTTCTCATTCTATTCACCGAAGAGATGCTGCCTTCAGGGATAACCGTAGTCTTCAAACTGCAGAAACTCATGTAATTTATGTTTCATCCCGGAATCATGCAAAATCTATCCTTCGTAACACCAAAAACTCTTTTTTTCCATTTAAAATGCAATATTCTTTCTGGTTCTTCTTCCTCACGCTCTTTCTGTCATTTTCCAAAAAATGTCAACTTTAACTCTGCTCCTTGCTCATTCTCTCCTCTAGTATCTTCCGACTGCCCAACTGCTGTTTTAGACTTTTCTAAAGCTGAACTCAATTCACTCAAACTTTGTCTCTATTTCAACCTTAGACAATTCCAGAACTATTCCTCCTCCTTCAACCCACTATAACTCATTTATGCCTAAAATTATAATTTTTTCTAAAGACGTCATTTCTCCTCTCACATAACTTAATACTAAAAAGGCGTATGGTCCTGAAGTATTCCTTCTGTGGTTTTCAAAATTTGCATCCTGCCATGGTAAACTATTTCGTCTCTGTCTCTGTCTACTTCAGTCTTCCTTCTTGCTGGAAAGTGCGCTCATTCAGCCTGTGCAGAAGAAGGGGAATCCTTCTCAACCCGCCAACTATTATCCCATTTCTTTGACCTCCTTTCTTTCTAAAGGGTTTTCGAATCTATCCTTAAGAGGAAGATTTAGAATCATCTCAATTCATCTAATCTTATCTCTAATCACCAGTAAGAAATGCTCTACTGGTGATCTTCTTTCCCTTCACTCTGACACTTGGTATTCCGCTCTTCGTAATTTTCGCTGGACATATATCGAAAGCTTTCGATAAAGTCTGGCAAAAGCCTTCATTTTTAAACTTCCTTCTTTCGGTATAAATCCTTCTCTCAGTGATCTCTCTAATTTCCTTTCCGGTTGTTTTATAGTAGCTGTTGTAGATGGTAGCCGTTTCTTAATTTTAATGTATTAATAGTGGTGTTCCTCATGGTTCTGTCCTATCTCTAACACTTTATCTACTTTTCATGAATGACCTTTTCTCTATTATTTCACTTCTTATCCACCACTATGTTGATGACTTTACCCTTCATTACTCTTTTCAATATGAAAAGCGCCCTTCCCAACAGCATTTAATAGACGCAAGGAGGGTGGCTTTGAGGCAATTTACCTCTGATATTTCACATATTTCAAATTGGGGCAGAGAAAACATGGTTGTTTTCAATGTCTCAAAAACTCAGTTCAACACAACTATGATATCTTCTTCGAAAACACACAGCTCAAACCTTCATCTGTTCTTATTATTCTTGGTGGATCTTTTTCACTTGATCTTTCTTGGAAAGATCACATTACTTCTCTTTCTAAACATGCTTCTAAGAGGTTGGGTGCTCTGAGACGCCTTCAGAGTTACTTCACGACACTCTAGTTGCTTGCTTTCTATAGTGGTGTTGTTCGCCCCTGTATGGAGTATGCTTTATACATCCGGTGTAGTTCCAGTCATACAGCTCTCCTTGAGAAGGTGAAGTCTAGGTCTTTTCGTCTCATCAACTCTCTTGCTCTTACAATTTCTATCCAATCTCTTTGTGCCCGTCGCATTGTTGCGTCACTCTCTCTATAATATCGCTATTACTATGGACACTGCTCTTCTTAACTCTATCGTCGCATACCTCCTCAATTGAGAAGAGATCAAGCGACACGCCTTTCTTTAAAATCTCATCCATTCTCTGTCCAGCTTTCAAATCCCAGGCTTAACATCTATGCTCAATCTTGCATATACTCTAATGGTAAAGTCTGAAACCCCATCATTTTTCTGTTAACCCAACATCCTTTGACTTGCACACATTAAACGCCGTGTTTCTGGACATGTCGGCTACTACTGAAGAAGAAAGGGCTTTACCAAATCTGGTGGAAATTGGCAAGTCTCCTGCCTTTCCCCACCAGAGGAGATATATATATATATATATATATATATATTATATATATATATATATATATATATATATATATATATATATATATATATATATATATATATATATATATATATATATATATATATATATATATATATATATATATATATATATATATATATATATATATATATATATATATATATATATATATATATATATATATATATATATATATATATATAATATATATATATATACTATATATATATATATATATATATAATATATATATATATATATATATATATATATATATATATATATATATATATATATATATATATATATATATATATATATATATATATATATATATATATATATATATATATATAATATATATATATATATATATATATATATATATATATATATATATATATATATATATATATATATATATATATATATATATATATATATATATATATATATATATATATATATATATATATATATATATATATATATAATATATATATATATATATATATATATATATATATATATATATATATATATATATATATATACTATGTTTACTTATCTAATAACTCTACAGACTATAAAAAATTCTTCGACTATCTTAACTTCAAATCACAGCACATTCTTTCCCCTTCTCTCCTTTCTCCGAAATTATCATTTTAGGTGATTCACCACCACCAAAGGCTTTTCTCTGCCCGCCTTGGTGATGAACCCAATATACTTGATATTTTCATAACTACTTATAATTCTCCATACGTTGTTAAACTCTTTCCTCCTCTGGGTTCATCTGATCACCTTCTTTTCTCTATATCTTGTCCTGTCTCTTCAAGTCTTCCCCAAGAAAAGTTCAAGCCTTCTGTGAGGAGACATTCCTGACATTTCGGTGCCACTGTAGTACTTTTCTGATTTCCTATAGAATGATTACTGTTTCCTTGGGATGGGTTCCACGTAGTGTACAGAGCATATTACCGAGGTGATTCTCTCTGGCATGGAGGCGTACATATCCTATTTTTTCTCTTTTATTAAACCAAACAAGCCTTGGTTTAATTTTGCTTTTTCTAGTATTTTCAGCCGCAGGGAAAGCTGCCTTCAGGGACTACCATCGTCTTCAAAATTCAGAAACTCATGCAATTTAAATTTCCTCTCGGAATCGTGCAAAATCTATTCCCCGTAACATCGAAAACTCACTTCTCCGCTTAAAATGCAATAATCTTTCTGGTTCTTCCTCACTTCCTTTCTGCCATTTTGCAAAAAAAATGTCAACTCTAACTTTGATTCTTTCTCTTTCGTTCCTTTAGTATCTTCCGACGGCACATCTGCTGTTTTATTTTCTTCTAAAGATGAACTGTTCGCTCAAACTTATGCCTTAATTCAACCTTAGACGATTCCGGAGCTGTTATTATTCCTTCATCCCACTCCAATTCATTTATGCCAAAAATTGTAATATTTGTTCTAAAGACGTCATTTCTGCTCTCTCTCTGAGCTAAGAAGTCGTACGGTATCCTTCCTGTGGTTCTCAATACTTGTTCTTCTGGGCTTGCACCCTGCCTTGGTAAACTTTCGTCTATGTCTTTATACTTCAGCCTTTCCTTCTTGTTGGCAACCTGCGCTCATTCAGGTTGTGCCAAAGAAGTTGGACACCTCTCATCCTTCTTACTACCGTCTCATTTATTTAACCACCGTTCTTTCTATAATTTCGAATCTATCCCTAACTGGAAGATTTAGAAACATCTCGGTTCTTCTAATCTTATCTCTGATTACCAGTATGGTTTTCGAAAAAAAAACGCTCAATTGGTAATCTTCATTCGTTTCCCTTCGACTCTTAAATATTCGTGAATATTCTGCTGTCGAGCTGGACATATCGAAAGCTTCGATAGAGTCTGGCACAATGCTTTGATTTCCAAACTTCTCTCTTTCGGAATCTATCCTTCTCTATATGGTCTTCTCTCTGATTTCCTTTTTGATCGTTTATTAGCAGCAGTTGTAGACGGCCATCGTTCTTCCTATAAATCTATTAATAGTGGTGTTCCTGAAGGAACTGTCCTATCCCCAACACTTTTTCTGCCTTTCATTAATGACCTTCTCTCTGTTACTTATTCTCCAATCCACTCCAGTGCCGAAGACTTCCCACTTTATTACTCTTTTCAAACCTTGGTTTAACTTTGCTTTTTTTTAGTGTCATCTGCCGCAGTGATGCTGCCTTCAGGGACTACCATCTTCTCCAAACTTCAGAAACTCATGCAAATTAAATTTCATCCCGGAATCTATAGACTCGAGGAAGGTAGCCTTGGAGCAACTGACCTCTGATATATTTCGTATTTCAAATTGATGAAAAGAAAACGTGGTCGTTTTCAATGCCACCATAACTCTATTCTTCCATCTCTCTACTAGAGACAATCTTAAACACAACTATATCTTCTTCGGAAACACACAATTCAAAACTTCATCTCTCCTTAATATTTTTGGTGTTTCTTTCTCTCGACGCATACCTTCTCCATTGAGAATGGCTCATACGACAAGTTTTTCTACACAGTCTCATCCTTTCTCTGCCCAATTCTCTGACCTCATAGTTAACCGTTATGCCCAATCTTACATGTATTCTACTGGCAAAGTCTGGAACATACTCCCATCATCTATTTTCTCAACTTCATATGCTTACACACCTTCAAACGCGGCTTATTGGGACAGGTCGGCCTTTAATTTGGCCGGGCTAAAGATTTTCTCCCTAATTCTGATGGAAATTTTAGTATGCTTCTGTTTGGCCTTTACTCACCAGGGATGAAATAATATATATATATATATATATATATATATATATATATATATATATATATATATATATATATATATATATATATATATATATATATATATATATATATATATATATATATATATATATATATATAATATATATATATATATATATATATATATATATATATATATATATATATATATATATATATATATATATATATATATATATATATAT
>SEYY01013049.1:10000-15000 GCA_009176605.1 Armadillidium nasatum
ATATATATATATATATATATATATATAATAATAATAATAATAATTATGGCCCCTTCATCCACAGCCTCGGAGAATCAAAGAGGGGCGAATTTCTCTTTCCCCATCACCACTTGGGAGTTGGTGGATTCTGGTTATGTGGTTCGGTTCCTGCCACCATGAATTTACTGCTAGCGGTTCCGGATACACGGTCCGTTTTGTTTTTTTTTTTTTAATTTCTGCAACATTCTCAGTCTTCAATCAAATTTACACTTTGTTGAAAATCACCTCTCTTCTTCTAGACCTGATCTCTTATTCTTGACCGAAACTCAGGTATTTGAGCGTTCTGACAGCAAACCTACTCAGTTTCCTCATACTGCCTCTGTCCTCAATTTTCAACAAAAGGCAGAAGATGCGCATACGTGTGCAATCATGTTGTTTGTTTCCGTGTCTCTAATTTGTGGATTAGGCTTTCTTGTCATTCCACGACTAAATTCATTTGTTCTGTTTATTTATCTTCTAATTCTACCTACTATCCTAAAAGAAAATTCTTTGACTATCCTAACTCCAAACAGAGCACATTCTCTCTTCTCCTATCTCTGAAATCATCATATCAGGTGATTTCAATATTCGCCACCGTCAATGATTTTCTTCTAATTTTCATGATACAGCTGGTGAACATACCTTCCACCTCGCTATCCAAAACTACCTCGACCAGTTGGTGAAGCTCTCTACTCGTATCCATGATCGTCTCGGAGATGAACGTAACATTTTAGACCTTTTCTAACTTCTAAACCTTCTTCTTATACTGTTATAATCTTTCCTCCTCTGTTCCTCCGATCACCTTCTTATCTCTTTATCCTCTTCTATCTCCTCAAGTCTTCCGCAGCAAAGACACGCTTCAGCAGAAAAAAACGTGTTTGTTTTCAATTCCTCAAAAACTCAATTTCTCCATCTATCCACTCGAAACCTTCATCTGTTCTTAAAATTCTCTGTGTTTCTTTTTCTTGTTATCTTTCATGGAAAGAACACATTACTTCCCTTTCTAAACAAGCTTCTAAGAGGTTGGGTGTTCTGAGACGCCTTCATAATTTCTTCAATTCCACCTCAGTAGCTTCTTCTCTGTAGGGGTGTTGTTCGCCCCTGTATGTAACATGCTTCACACATCAGAGGTGGATCTACTCATACAGCTCTCTTTAAGAAGGTGGAGTCTAGGGCTTTTCATCTCATCAACTCTTCCGCTCTAACTTACTCTCTCCAATCTCTTTCTGCCCTTCAAATTGTTGCGTCACTCTCTCTATACTATGACTATTACAATGGACAATGCTTTACTGAACTCTTTCGTCTCATACCTTCTCCACTGAGAAAGGGCTTGTGCGACACTCTTTCTACACGGTCCTATCCTTTCTCTGTGCAACTCTCAGACCCCAGGCTTAGCCGCCACGCTTCTAGGAGGTTTGGTATGATTTTTTTCCGGCACCTCAGTTTATTGCTCTTCATGGCACGTCCAGCACTTATGCATCACTTTTTTATGAGTTTTGTATTTTGCTGTCGAATAAGCTTTCCTCTTTCGGTTTCGTATTTAAAAACGTGGTCAATTACCTAAAAGTGTACTGTCTATTATTTGTTCTGTTTTATAATTCTGATTCTTGATCATCCGTTCTACTGCATTTTTTGGTGAACATTTTGCTGTCGAGCTGGACATATCCAAAGCTTTCGATAGAGTCTGGCACAAAACTTTGATTTGTAAATATCCCTCTTTCGGAATCTTTTCTACTCTTTGTGGCCTTCTCTCTGACTTCCTTTTTTTGTCGTTTCATAGCAGCAGTTGTAGACGGTGACCGTTCATCGTTTAAATCTATTAATAGTGGTATTCCTCAAAGATATGTACTATCACCAATACTTTTTCTGCTTTTCATTATTGACCTTCTCTCTGTTACTTTAACTCCTATCCACTCCTATACCGATGACTTCATCCTTCATTACTCTTTTCAATTTGAAATATACCCTCCCAACATCAAATAATAAACGCAAGGAAGGTAACTAACCTTTGATCTATTTCGTATTTCAAATTGGGACAGAGAAAACATGGTCGTTTTCAATGCCATCAAAACTCAATTCCTCCATCACTCTACTCGATACAATCTTCCCCACTTCTATGATATTTCTTCGAAAACACACAACTCAAACTTTCATCTCTCCTTAATATTCTTGGTGATTCTTTTTCTCGTCCCATACCTTCTCCATTGAGAAGGGCTCCTGCGACAAATCTTTTTACATAGTCTCATCCTTTCCAAGTCCAATTCTCTGATCCCAGACTAACCAATATGCTCAATCTTACATGTACTCTACTGGTAAAATGGAACACACTCTCATCATCTATTTTCACAATTTTTTATGATTTACACACCTTCAAACACCGTATATCGGGACATATCTGCCATTAATTTGACAAAGTTTCCGATTTTCTCTCTACACTCTGGCGAAAATTTAGTAGGTCTCTGGCCTTTGCCCACCAAAGGAGAAATATATATATATATATATATATATATATATATATATATATATATATATATATATATATATATATATATATATATATATATATATATATATATATATATATATATATATATATATATATATATATATATATATATATATATATATTCCTGCAGTCGTACATGGGAAGACAAAAAAAAAAAAAAAAAATGGTTAAAAGGAATCTCAGACCCTAGAACCATCCGAACAACTATTCTTCATGATCCAACCTTGTCGCCCAATCCAAACTCATGTTTTAAATTTTCTATTCTTAATACTATTATTGAAATTTCCAAATAAGCCGAGAGTATGTTGATTGAAAGTTTTGTGGCTCCTCCAGAAAATTTTGAAAATAATTTAATTGCTGATTCATTTAATTTTGTTTTTTGAAAATATTTTTGAAAAATTTATATTTTAAAATAAATCTGATATTATTTTTAAATTCGGAAATAATCAGTCTTTCCAATTTTCAGAACAGATTGTGAAAGCTGCTATGTCTTCTCTTCCCTTTCCTCTTCTCTTCTCTTCTCTTCTCTTCTCTTCTCTTCTCTTCTCTTCTCTTCTCTTCTCTCCTCTTCTCTTCTCTTCTCTTCTCTTCTCTTCTCTTCTCTCTCTTCAAACTGATTCTTCTAACTCTTCTTTTCCCATCTGATTTAAACACCTCCACTCCCGACGACAGCCAAATATATATATATATATATATATATATATATATAATATATATATATATATATATATATATATATATATATATATATATATATATATATATATATATATATATATATATATATATATATAGGCACAAGCTCAAATGGGGAACTTCTCTGAAAAAAAATGGAAAATTCCCCATATCTTAGAAATGGAAAAGTAGTCGACAATATCATCATCACTCACGGGTCGGGGGGTAAATGACAAATGCTGGGTATAATACCA
This sequence comes from Armadillidium nasatum, assembly GCA_009176605.1. Taxonomy (NCBI): domain Eukaryota; kingdom Metazoa; phylum Arthropoda; class Malacostraca; order Isopoda; family Armadillidiidae; genus Armadillidium; species Armadillidium nasatum. The sequence goes on from SEYY01013049.1 coordinate 13,454, forward strand.
ATTTTAAGTTTTTTTTTAGTTCATCAATTGTCGTAAAAAAACATTTTTTTTAAAAATCTTACTCTTGAACCACAGTAAAAATTTTGTGGATCCTCAAACTGGAGCTTACACCCAAAATATAGAGGCTACATGGAGTGTACTTAAATATAAAAAAATTATATATATATATATATATATATATATATATATATATATATATATATATATATATATATTATATATATATATATATATATATATTATATATATTTTATATTTTTATTTTTATTTAGATTTTATTATTATTTATAATATATATATATATATATATATATATATATATATATATATATATATATATATATATATATATATATATATATATATATATATATATATATATATATATATATATAAATATATAATATTTTTTTTTTTTTTTTTTTTCCTCTGGTGGGCAAGGCCAGAGGCCTACTAATTTTCCACCAGAGTTAGGGGGAAAGTCGGGAACATGGTCAAATTAAAGACCGACATGACCTGATACACGGCGTTTGAAGGTGCCTAAGTCATTGGAAGTTGGGAATATATATATATATATATATATATATATATATATATATATATATATATATATATATATATATATATATATATATATATATATATATATATATATATTATATATATATATATATATATATATATATATATATATATATATATATATATATATATATATATATATATATATATATATATATATATATATATATATATATATATATATATATATATATATATATATATATATATATATTATATATATATATATATATATATATATATATAATATATATATATATATATATATATATATATATTATATAAATATATATATATATATATATATATATATATATATATATAAGGGTGGTTAAATTTTAAGGGCCGATGTTGATTTTGAATAAAACACAAATTACTTAGGAATTTATTGTCATTTCTTTTTATTATGATAATATGGTATGGTTCAATTATGTATGGAACAAAATATCGGCCAAATGGCCGCCGCGACCTCGGCGGCACACCTCCATCCGATGGTCCAAATTTTCGATGACGCTGAGGCATAATTGGGGTTCTATGCCGTTAATGTGCCGAATTATCTCATCCTTTAGCTCTTGAATTGTTGCTGGCTTATCGACGTACACCTTTTCTTTCAAATAACCCCAAAGAAAGAAGTCCAATGGTGTCAAATCACATGATCTTGGCGGCCAATTGACATCGCCACCACGTGAGATAACACGGCCATTGAATTTGTCGCGCAAAATAGCCATTGTTTCGTTAGCTGTGTGGCAAGTGGCACCGTCCTGTTGAAACCACATATCGTCCACATCCATACCTTCCAATTCGTGCCATAAAAAGTTCGTTATCATCTCACGATAACGAACACCATGCGGATGTTGAATTTTTGAAAGTGTGGATGCGGATGCGGATGATGAATTTCCGAAAGTGCGGATGCGGATGTTGAATTTTCGAAAATGCGGATGCGGATGTTGATTTTTGTGCGGATG
>SEYY01013049.1:22500-25000 GCA_009176605.1 Armadillidium nasatum
TAATTTGTCATGCGTTTTGTGTGAATATATTAACCCCAGGCTTATCCGTTGTGGTGCCTTCTTCTTTCCACCCACATCTGTTCTGTGAAACTTTCTGCCATCATCTGTTTTTCCTGTTGTATTCAATCTTACTCTCTTTAAGGCCTCCTTCTCCATTCATCTCAGAGATTTGAGCTAGGCTGGATTGGGAGGGTTTTCTTTTATTTTATATTTCTGCCCCCTTCTAGAAAAGGGCTCTGCCCGTGAACGGTGGAAACTAATATATATATATATATATATATATATATATATATATATATATATATATATATATATATATATATATATATATATATATATATATATATATATATATATATATATATATATATATATATATATATATATATAATATTATAATTTTTAAAACCACTAGATTAAAGCAGTAAAAAGTAAAACACTAAAACGAGATAACAAAGAAGAATAAAAGAACATAACAAAGGAGGAGATTAAAAAGAAAAACGGTGTGACGTTTCGGAACTGAACTTATCGTTCCCTCATCGGAGACACTAATCACTAGTGTCTCCGATGAGGGAACGATAGGTTCAGTTCCGAAACGTCAGACCGTTTTTCTTTTTAATCTCCTCCTTTGTTATGTTCTTTTTATTCTTCTTTGTTATCTCGTTTTAGTGTTTTACTTTTTACTGCTTTAATCTAGTGGTTTAAAAAAATAAAATTTTATACATATATAATATATATATATATATATATATATATATATATATATATATATATATATATATATATATATAATATATATATATATATATATATATATATATATATTCTTCTTTGTTATCTTGTTTTAGTGTTTTACTTTTTACTGTTTTAATCTAGTGGTTTTAAAAATTAAAATTTGATAATATAAAAAAAAAAAAAAAAAAAAAAAAAAAAAAAATTATAATATATTATATATATATATATATATATATATATATATATATATATATATATATATATATATATATATATATATATATATATATAAATTTTTATTTTTAGTAATTTATCTCACAAAAAGAGTCACTGCCAAACGTACGATTTCTTTAAACATATTAAAAAACTATTAAAATAATGCAAATAATAATAAATAAAAAGTCACTAGCTTTCATAGCTGCATCCGAACCACCTTCTTCAAGTTTTAAAATTTTACCATTTGAAGAAGAATTATATATATTTATTTCAATTAATAAGCATTATTTTACATGTCATTTCTACAAAAAAGATTTAATTAGATTTTAAATGATTAAAAGAAATACAATTTGCTTCATGAGGGTGTTTATTAAAAAAAAAAAAAAAAAATAGGCATACACAAAAAGTGCATCACTGTCAATCAGAAAATTATAACATTTATTAATCCTACTAAGTAATACTTATACTATGGTACTGTGGTGAACATTTACTGCAGCCCAGCTATCCAAGGTTTGTCACAACTCCTCCAAAGGTGTCTGCTAGATATATGGGGCCTTCAGTTTCTGAAATATTTAGAAATGGTACCATGAACTCAAATTTTTTTATAAGTTTCATTTGAACATTATGTCAGTGTATTAGGAATATATATGTATAAATTGTATATATATATATATATATATATATATATATATATATATATATATATATATATATATATATATATATATATATATATATATATATATATATATATATATATATATATATATATATATAATATATATATACAAGAGATGCTTAAAGTTTGTTCCAAATTATAAAAATAACTCACCTTAAATGGGCTCATTTCAGATTCAGTTCCATCACCTTCAGTGCCTGGATATGAAGGAGTAATATTCGATGCAATATTACACTTTATTTCTTCCAATATCCCCATCTTGACAGCTGGGTACTTCCTCTCATTTAACCTACGTACCACTCCGAGTTTAAAGTGAAGTTTGCTGGGCTGTTGCCATAAGCAAATCAAAATCATCAAAGATGCTGCTGAACCTCGGTTCAAAACAAAAGCAAATTTGCGCTTTTGCGCTTTTAAAAATGTTGTTGAGCGCAAATGCAAAAGCGCACATTTTCGAAATTTCGTGCAAACGCAAAAGCCCAAATTTTTTACCAAAAGCGCAAATTGCACTTTTGCGCTTATGCCCACCTCTGATATATATATATATATATATATATATATATATATATATATATATATATATATATATATATATATATATATATATATATATATATATATATATATATATATATATATATATATATCCCATCCAGATCAGAATGAATGTAATCAGAAAGTTGAAGACGAGAAGCAAATCTAGGAGCAAAGGAGGGAGCAGATTTGAAATGAGTAGAAGAATGGAGAGTTGAGTCATCAGCATAAGAATGCAGAGTTATAAGTAGAGCTGAGAAGATCGATGATGAAAAGTAAAAATAAAGTTGGAGATAAAACAGAACCCGGAGGAACACCAAATTGACAGAAAAGGAGGAA
>SEYY01013050.1:0-15000 GCA_009176605.1 Armadillidium nasatum
GAGGATTGGGGGTGGAATGAGGAGGTGAGGATGGAGGAATAGGAAGATATTGAAGTGGGGGAAAAGAAATTTGAAGATGTGAAAGAGTTCAAATATCTGGGAATGTTGGTGGAAGGGAAAGAAGGGACCGGAAAGGAAATAATAAAGTGGTAGAGAAATGGGGGAGTCTAAGAGAAGTATGGAAGAAAGGGAGAATTTCGATGGAAATAAAGGTCAAAATGTTTGAGTGTAGGTGATTGCTGTCTGTAATGTATGGGTGAGAAACTTGGATGGTAAATACTCAAGCGAAGAAAAGTTTGAATATGTTTGAGATGAAGGGATTGGGCCGATATGTGGGGCAAGAATGATAGATAGGATTTGAAATGAAAGAATAAGGGAGATGTGTGGATGGAGAAGGGGTGTAGCGAATATTGAGCAGAAGAGGGTCTACAAAGATGGTTTGGGTATGTGTGTAGAATGAATGAGAACAGGATGGTTGGCATGGTACTTAGATTTGAGGTGAAAGGGAAAAGGAGGAGAGGAAGGACAAAGTGGAGATGGACGGATTGGGTAAAGGAAAATTTGGGAGGAAGGAGTTGGAGTTGGAAGAGAGTAGCTAAATTGCGGAGCATAGAGTGAAATGAAGGGAGGAGGAGGTGAGGGGGATGATAGGTAAAGGTGAGCATTTTTGGGAGGGAATTGTTGCGGGTACCACCTCTACGAAAGTGTGAAAGGTGATTGGTGATTTAAATAAATATATATATATATAAATATAATATATATATATATATTATATATATATATATATATATATATATATATATATATATATATATATATATAATAGGTAAAGGGCGATTTTGAAGGGTACCAGTGCCGGTGTCAAGTAAGAGAAAAAATGGGAGGAAATTCGCCCAACGCTCTTTCGTAAGGTATTTTTAATCTTATTAATCGGATAATCCGATTATTAATCCGGATAATCCTCTTAATTAATTATGTTGATCCCTTAATCCCAGCCCCTTTTTGACCTTTTGAATCTTTTAAGCCCAGCCCCTTTTTAAATTGTACATGACGCCAGACACGTGCCATCAATTATTAGGTATTAATGTCTATGAAGTACTAGTGCCAGGGCATAACACATGCTCTTTCCTGAGTGCCATTTCTAGCTTTATATTAGCAGTTTAGCAACTTTTAGCATTTTTTAGCACGTAGCATCCTTTGCTAGGCCACACTCACTTGGCATGAGGGCAGTGTCGCTGGAACTGAAAGTTGAGGGGAGCGCGAGTGCCATCGACAGCTGGCACTGAGGGTGAGGCGTCATTTTGCAACATCCGGGCACATTCGATTCCTCATTGGCTAGATCCGGATGCATCCGTGATAATCAGGATGCAGGCACTTCAGTGATGACGTCACTCACGTGTGTGATGAGCATACGCAATAAAAACAACCTTACCCTGTGATATCATGGCACGAGCCATCATGAGACTATGACGTCATTGACGCTTTTTTTTTTTTTTTTTTTTTCACGTATTTTTATTTCCGTAGATTTTTCCGACACGTAGTTCCGTCATTTTGATCAGGTTTCCCCATCTTAGGACTAGTATTCTTAGTCTTGGATTGGTTTCCGACATCTTGGATCTGTTATTCGCCATCTTGAATTTGATGCCATATTTCATTTGGTATCGTCATATAAGATTTGGTATCCACCACTTGATTTATATACGCCATATTGAATTTCCGAACAAGTGGTCATATCCGTAGATTTTCTTAAAAGGATTCCGCCATCTTGAATTAATTTTCCCGCCATTTTTTCCTTGACACATGGACCTCACTTGAATTTTTTATTTCCCACCATTTTTTTTCATGAACCGTGGTTTTCATCTTGAGATTCCATTCCGCCATATTTTTTCCGTGCGCATCTATGAGTAAAATTACTTTCTCCAATTTCAGTGAGATAAGAACTTAGAATATTGTGAGACTTGGATTCGATACCTCATCGTTCTGGCTTGAAATTCACACGCTACCCTTATTTATAAAATATATATATTAAATTTTATTCTTTTATATAATAATATATATAATATATATTTTATATTAAAATATATATCATGTATTCCTGGTGGACAAGGCCCAAATTTAATTTCCACAGGATTGAAAGGTTCGGAAATCTGGTCGATAATGAGATATGATAGGTTTTTATAGTGAGCTAGTCAGAATTGGGAGCAGATAAAGGAGTGTGTTCCAGACTTTACAAGTTTTACATGGCAAATTAAACACAGCGGTGAAGTCTTCCAGAGTTGGACAGGAAAATGAAGTGGGTTTCGCACAGCCCTTCCACTGGATTTGATTATCAGAAAGCATCCCTTAAAAAGCTAGAAAGAGAGAGGACCAACAATTGAGGGAAAAAATCTTCTTACATTTATGATTGTTATATACTTTCAAAATGAAGGATATGAAGGTAATTATTAGGAGTGGATGGGTGCTTACAAATCTCTTGTGAGGGAAAAATGAGGATGTCCCGAGATAATACCCACATTTATATTTTTGGAAGAACGGTGGCCTCTTCACTACGCTATAAGAACACCGAAAAACATAAAGAAATGAGGGTAGAGTGAGAAAGTTTGATATATTACAAACTCTATGGGTATATATATTAAATATATGAATATAATATTATATATATATAATATTAATATATCTATATATATATAATAAAATATATATATAGATAATATATATTAGGATGAGATAAAAGGTTTCCGATACTTAAAAATTACCCAATACATAACCGTACCTAAAACCTGCCGATAGATACCGATATCGATACAATATCGGAAAATATCCAATACTTTCCGAGCCCTACTACCGATAACCGATACGATACCGATACGATACTTTACTCTACACATAACTTGCCGATCGATACGATAAGAAAAGGTCGATACCGATACTGGAAAGTCGATACCGATCAGAGGGAAAATCTGCGATACTTGAATACACCGATTGGATACCGATACTTCACTCCATCAAATAATATAATATATATATACTATATATATAATATATATTATATAATATTTATATTATATATATATATATATATATATATATAATATATAATATATATAAATATTTATATATAATATAGGGGAGGGAATAGCACTTCCGAGGCGTTGAGATACCCCCATTGGGTATACAAGATGTTAAGGGTACTTCCATCTCACTCCAGTGCCCAATATGGTATGCTTCTTTTTGTGCACATGTACACTTTCTTCTACACGGAGTAGGCTCTCCTTTTACACAAAATAAGCACTATTTCATTCACACATCCTTTAAAGAAACAAAATAATAATAATTATGGCGTCTAAATTGATAGCTTCGGAGAATCCAAGAAGGGTGGATTCTAAAGAAAGCCCCTCATCCACCCTTTCCAACATCACTTGGGAGTTGGTGGCATACGGTGATGGGGTTGGTGCACCAGGAATTTGCAAACACAAAATAAACACTATTTCATTCACACATCCTTTAGAAGAAAAAAAATAATAATAATTATGGCGTCTAAATTGATGCTTGTCCTGATGCTTTGGTCTTTTTTTTTTTCATTTTATTTCTGCAACATTCGCGGTCTTCTTTCCAATTTCCAACTTTGTTGAGCATCACCTCTTTTTTTCTAGACCTCACATCACCACTTTGGAGTTGGTGGCTCCGGTGAGGGTTGGTGCCACCAGGAATTTGCAGCCGGCTGTTCCGGATGCTTGGTCTGTTTTTTTTTTTTTTTTTTTTCAACATTCGCGGTTTTTTTTCCATTTTTTTTTTTTTTTCCACTTTTTTGAGCATCATTTTTCTTCTAGGCCTCACCTCTTATTCTTGATCGAAACTCAGATGTTTGAGCTTTCTGATAGCAAACCCTATTCTGTTTCCTCCTACTGTCTCTATCCTCAATTTTTATCCAAAAAAAATGGAGGATGGTGCGCATACGTGTGAAACGATATTGTTTGTTCTCGTGCCTCTAATTTGGGGTCTTCCGAATTTTCTACCTTGTGGCTTAGGCTTTCTTGTCATTCTACGACTAAATTCATTTGTTTTGTTTATTTATCTCCTAATTCTACTGGCTTTCCTAAATTCTTTGACTTTCTAAACTCGAAAACAGAGCACATTCTCTCTTCTTCTCATTTCTCTGAAATCATCATCATGGCTTTCTTCTAGTTCTCAAGATACAGCTGGTGAACGTGCCTTATATTTTGCTATCCAAAACGACCTTGAGCAGTTAATGCAGCTACCTACTCGTATCCCTGATCGTCTTGGAGATGAATAACAACATTCTAGACCTTTTTCTAACTGAAATCATCATCATGGCTTTCTTCTAGTTCTCATGATACAGCTGGTGAACGTGCCTTATATTTCGCTATCCAAAACGACCTTGAGCAGTTGGTGCAGCTCCCTACTCGAATCCCTGATCGTCTTGGAGATGAACTCAACATTCTAGACCTTTTTCTAACTTCTAATTCTTCTCCTTATACTGTTAAGCTCTTTTCTCCTCTGTGCTCCTCCGATCATCTTCTCATCTCTGTATCCTCTTCTATCTCTTGAAGTCTTCCGCAGGAAAGACCCCTTTTATTGAAAGGAAACGTTTGTGGCATTTCGGTGCAGCAAGCTGGTCGGACTTGTGGTCGTACTTCTTTGATTTTCCGTGGAATGATTATTTCTTCCGTGGTAAGGGGTCCCTCGGAGTGTGCTGAACGTATAATCGAGGTGATTCTCTCCGGTATAGAGGCGCACATTCATTTTCTTTCCCTTCTACTAAACCTAACAAACCTTGGTTTAACTCTACTTGTTCTCACGCTATCCGCCGCAGGGTTGCTGCCTTCAGTGATTACCGTCGTCTTCAAACTCCAGAAACTCACACAATTTATTTTTCATTCCGGAATCGGGAAAATCTACCCTTCGTAACACCACAAACTCTTTTCTCCGTAAAAAATGCAATAATCTTTCTGGTTCTTCTTCCTCACGCTCTTTCTGGCATTTTGCAAAAAAATGGCAACTCTAACTTTGCTTCTTCCTCTTTCCCTCCTTTAGTAATTCCGTCGGCACAACTGCTGTTTTACCTTCTTCTAAAACTGAACTCTTCACTCAAACTTTTGCCTCTAATTCGACCTTAAAACAATGCCGGAGCTATTCCTTCTCCTTCAATTCCCTCCAACTTATTTATGCCTAAAATTATAATTTCCTCTAAAGACTTTATTTCTGCACTCTCTGAGCTTAATACTAAGAAGGCGTACAGTCCTGATGGTATTCCTCCTGTGGTTTTCGGAACTTGTGCTTCCGAGCTTGCACCCTGGCTTGGTAAACAATTTCGCCTTTGCCTTCCTACTTCGACCTTTCTTTCTTGCTAGAAACGTGGGCTCATTCAGCCTGTGCCGAAGAAGGGTGATACCTCTCAACCCTCCAACTCCCGTCCTATTTCCTTGACCTCCGTTCTCTCTAAAATTTTCAAATCTATCCTTAGCAGGAAGATTTGGAAACATCTCAATTCTAATCTTATCTCTGTTCGCCAGTATGGGTTTGGTAAGAAACCCTATACTGGTGATCTTCTTTCCCTTCTTTCTGACTCTTGGTCCTCCGCTCTTCGGCATTTCGGTGAATCTTTTGCTGTTGCCCTGGACATATCGAAGGCTTTCGATAGGGTCTATCACAAAGCTTTGATTTTCAAACTCCCCTCTTTCGGTATCTATCCTTCTCTCGGTTGTTTTCTCTCTAATTTCCTTTCTGGTCGTTCTATAGTAGCTGTTGTAGAGGGCCACCGTTCTTCCTTTAAACATATTAATAGTTGGTTCTCCTCAGTTTCTCAGGGTTCTGTTCTGTCCCAACACTTTTTCTTTTTCTAATTTTCATTAATGATCTTCTTTCTATCACTTCATCTTCTACCCACTCCTAGTAAATATTGAATAATTATGTTAAATAATGAAAAATAAATAATTAATAATTATGTAAATATTCATACAAATAACTTTATTTAAAAAAATACATTAAAATTGAAGTTATGATAATAATTTTTATTTATTAATAAAATATAAAAATATTAATAAAAAAATATATAATAAATAATAATAATATTAATAATAATAATAATAATATTAATAAATATATATTAATATATATTACTAAATAAAAATGTTACTCATTCGAAATTCCCGCGCTAAATGATTTCATTTTTTTTTCTTTTATTTTACGTGGGAAAATATTCAATAATTATTAAGCCTTGTTGTATCAATATTAAATTATTATTAATCACTTTTTTAAACAAAATGCACGTTTATATATTTATTTTATTATAATAAATTTTTAAAATTTTAATTTTAATTAAGCACATACTTTTTTATTATTTTTAATTAAAACGCCTTTGATTATTACTTTATATTTACAAAAACTTGCGTAATTAAATGATTTTCTATGCTATGTATTAAAAAAAAACTGATTTATTTTCTAGGCAATTTTAGTAAGTGCAATATATATATATATATATATATATATATATATATATATATATATATATATATATATATATATATATATATATATATATATATATATATATATATATATATATATATATATATATATATATATATATATATATATATATATATATATTATATATATATATATATATATATATATATATATATATATATATATATATATATATATATATATATATATATATATATATATATATATATATATATATATATATATATATATATATATATATATATATATATATATATATATATATATATATATATATATATATATATATATATATATATATATATATATATATATATATATATATATATATATATATATATATATATCAGTGGCTGCTTTTTGGGGGGAGGCATGGGGAGGCAGTGCCTCCGTTAGTATTTAATAAAAATATAACATTTTAATTCAAAAATTAGGTTAAGCAACTCAGATTTTAAATTTAAAAAAAAAAAAAAAAAAAAAAAAAATAAAATTTATTATCTATATTATATATATATATATATATATATATATATATATATATATATATATATATATATATATATATATATATATATATATATATATATATATATATATATATATATATATATATATATAAACGGTTCATGCATGGTTACCATAAAAACATATTGGAAGCCTACTCGTTACCCTGGTAACTGTGGTATTTATTTAAAATAAATGTTTCGTATATTTTTCCCGAAGGGAGGCAATTGATTTTTCTTACCTTTTTTATTTTTATCCAAACTTTTTAATTTTAATGGAATTTCATTTTACTTTTTTTTTCATATGTTCTGTAAGGTGAAGTCCTGTCTTTCTAATGAAGTATTTTATTTGGCTTAAAATTGAAAAGCCTAAAAAAAAAATACTTTATAAGTTGCGGAGAAATTATTTTCCAACATTAAAATTTGCCTCACATTTTAGGATGATACTGCGCATGCGTAAGCAACATCTTGCAGAAATCTTTCCTTTTTAGTTAGTCTGGCATAAATTGTAGTAGAGTGAGGTGTTGTTAATCTGTTTTCCATACTAGTTTTCAACGCTGATTCCAAATATGTTATTAGTTTTCTTGTAAGCATCATATTGTTTGAGATACGTTGGTGGCTTCTTATAGAGCATAGAGTTTGGCCACGTATTATTATTATTATTATTATTATTATTAATATTATTATTAAATATATATATATATATATATATATATATATATATATATATATATATATATATATATATATATATATATATATATATATATATATATATATATATATATATATATATATATTGACTATTGTTGTGCCTCCTCACCTTCAGAAGCCACGAGCCGCCACTGATATATATATATATATATATATATATATATATATATATATATATATATATATATATATATATATATATATATATATATATGAGCATAAGTGTGTGTGTGTGTGTATAAAAAGAAGTATTACTTTTTTTTTACGCAAAATTATTATTTTAAGCTTATATAATATCACATTAATCAAATTCGTGAATGGTTTCTGTTGGCTTCCTTTTGTAAACTTTTTCTTCAATAATTTCCATAAATCTTAACTTTTATTGAAATTTCAAAATTAGAGTTCAAAATGGATAAATTTATCATCATTTGAGAAGTTTTGGAATAAAACATTTTTACTTAAGAATTTAAATTTAATTTTTAACGCCCAATTTGCGTAACTGCGGTCGATCATATTTCTTAATTAAGATATGTATTAAGCTAAAAAAGCAAGGACGAATAATTTAAGCTCTGTATTTCAAAATACTACTACTATTACAACTAATAACACTACTTCTACTACTATTAAAAATATTTCAACTTCTCATTTTTCTACTACTACTACTACTACTACTACTACTACTACTACTACTACTAATAATAATAATAATAATAATAATAATAATCTTTCAATTTCTCAAAGCTATATTCAGGTTTTCAATTTTACAGTAGGGCTTATCCTACAAATTACAGTAATAATAACAACATTATGACTGGAGAGTTTTCCCTAAAGGTTCTGATAGTGGGAAACACGGTGGTTTCTTTTGAGCCTCAATGTTTCATACATAAATAGATAATATTTTAATTTTATTTCATAAAAATATAGTAAATAATATGTAAAGTAACAAATAGTCTTGCAATATTAACAATAGTATTAATCTGGTAGTAACAATAATAGTAATTTTAATAATGATATACTCTAAAAGTACTACTACTACTATCAATAATAATAATAATAATAATAATAATAATAATAATAATAATAATAATAATAATAATAATAGTTCAATTCGAAATTATGCATACAGTTTTTTAATTTAGCGCCCAAATAATTTTAAGGATCTTTCATTTTTTTATATCATTCTGTAAATTGTTACATAGTATGATGGAGGTATAACTTACTACTTGCTGTGAGTTAGGGTGTTTGCACTTAATAATAATAATAATAAATAATAATAATAATAATAATAATAATAATAATAATAATAATAATAATAATAATAATAATAATATATAATAATAATAATAATAATAATAAATTATTATTATAATAATTATAAAAATAATAATAAACAATAATAATAATAATAATAAATTATTACAATAATTATAATAATGATAATAATAAAAACAATAATAATAATATTGAAAACAAAATCATATGAGGTAAAGCATCAATTTCTGTAGAGGTGAATATAAATTTTTTGAATTTGTATTCAAATTCACCTACGTATTTCAGAGAAAATCTTTACTTTTTAATGCTTCATCAAGTTAACGAAATTCTCATTCGCTTTTCTGATTTAATAAATTCACTTTTCTCGCCAATAAGAGCTCGCCCAAAAACAGTTACGTTTCCACATTACTACATTGCAGCCATCATTATGGTCAACGGTTTTCTTTTATTCTTTTTTCTAGAATTAAAAATCTTCTGATTGGTTTCTACATGTTGAATTTCTATGTCATGTTTATATTTAACTCACACCATTTCATTATCATTTTCATCATTTAACACAATATTAGTTCTTTCGCTGTAAGAAGACGTGTTTTGTGATCATTTAAAAGATTTAAGATATTTTTTTTATACATTTAACTAGTTAAACACTTATTAAAAAAAATTCTAGATGAAATTAAAACCTGAATGTGAAATGAATCCTGAAGATAAAATACAAATTGATTAAGGAAAATGGGTTAACTAATCTTTTTGTTTGAAAATTTTTGTACGAAACTTTAATTCAGAATTATTATTGTAACTGTTTAATTCCACGCAGTGTAATATATGTAGATTCCAAATAGCTTAAGTTCATGATCAAGATATCCTATTCCATACATTCAATGCTTAGTGTAACTTACAAAATCGTTAATCTCATCAATGAAACTTTTCCTAATTTCAAAGTATAAGCTCATATTCAGCTTGTTTAATTTGAGGAAGAATTTTTTGCAAGATTTTTAGGTTAAAACAAGAAAATTGTGTATAGGTTTTTGAAGCGAAAAGTTTTAGCAGAACTGTAATAAAATAGATATTTATCTATCCTCTTATATTTCTTGTGACAATTTTAAAATCCTCACCCAAGAATATAATTTGACAGTACTGTTTTGATGCATAATTTCAAATTTCTCCAGTGAAATTTTGAATTTTCTTGAGCTCACTCTCCTTTAAATTTTTGGAAAACAGCAATTCACTTTTAATACCTTCTAAGTATTTTTCTGTAATTTTATGTACTATTTAAAAATGCTGCAACAAATCGGTATTTATTTAGCGAAAATTTACATTTAGGTTTAGATTAAATGTCTAATTACTTATTTGTAAAATAAACCAATAATAATAAAAAAAGAACAAGAATAAGAAAGAAAGGAAGAAAAAGAAGAACATAAAAGAACAGGAACAAGAAGTACAAAAAGAAAAAGAACAAGAACTAGGGAAGAAGAAGAACTACAGAAATACAGAACACTGACAAAAAAAGACTTTAAAGTCAACTCAAGGCTAGTCTGTTAAATATTCACTATTCGTTGAAGACACTATAAATACAGCTCCCGGATTTATCAATAGAGTTATATTTAACGTTACTGAAATGATTTCATCATTTCTTGTTCACTAATAATAAAGTAAAAGTCTTGTTAACTATACGCTCATAGACCAATTTCCTTTAAAATGTATATCCAATATCTTCTTGAATGACTCGATGTTGTTACTGTTCACTATTTGATAAGAATGACTATTCCACTCTTCAATCACATCGTACGTAAAAAAATTCTTTGCTATGTTTATTTGAAATCGCTTGTAAGATAGCTTGTGTCCGTTGCTACGTGTTAGGTCATCCAAGTCGTACCGAAAGTATTACTTATAATCAACGTTGTCAAATTTGTTTAGAATTTTAAATACTTCTATTGATTTTCCTTCTTGTTTCTAAAGAATGTATATCCAGTTCTCGTAACCATTGCACATTTGATTTATCTCTCAATTCTGTTACTAACTTAATTGCCATTTTTTTTAATTGCTATGTCCTTTTTGAGATGTGGTCTAATTAACGATTTATAAAGAGAAAGTATTATAGTTTTAGATTTATATTCAAAATTTCTAGCAACGAAACCTAAAGCTTTATTAACCTTTTTAACAGAATCAGCACACAGTTTTGCAAATTTTAAATTCTTACTAATTAAAACTCCAAGATTCTTTTCCTCACCGACAACTTAGATAACTGAGTCACCTATAACATAATTATATTCGATATTCTTTCTTCTAAAATGTAAAACCTTACATTTATCGATATTAAATTTCATTTGCCATGTTTTTGACGTTTGGTTTTCCTCCTTCTCTTTGCTTACTTATTTCTAGCTTTCTTTCTAATCGTTCCATTTCAGCTGTTGTTGATGGAGCGACTTCTTCTTCCTTTCCAGTCAATAGTGGTGTTCCTCAGGGTTCTGTCTTATCTCCTACTCTATTCTTACTTTTCATTAATGAACTTCTCAGCTGTTCATCTAACCCTATCCATTCATATGCCGATGACTCAACCCTCCATTCTTCTACTCATTTCAAATCTGCTCCTTCCTTTGCATCTAGAGTTTCCTCTCGTCTTCATCTTTCTGATTCCATTCTTGCAGGTCTGGATAGAATTTCCCAGTGGGGTCGTCTCAACCTTGTGAAATTCAACTCTTTAAAAACTCAACTTCTAGAAATCAAACTCTCAAAGACACCTCCTAACTTTTCTATTTCTTTCGATGGTTCTTCCATCTCTCCCGTTGACAATATAAACATCCTTGGCCTTCACATAAACAAAAAATGTCTTAGAAACCTCATATCACAATGGTTGCTAGGGCGGCTTCAAAAAAATCTAGGAGTTCTGTTTAGACTGCGAGAATTTTTTTCTTCTTCGCAGTTACTCCAATTTTACAAGGGTCTCATCCACCCTTGTATGGAGTACTGCTCTCATATCTGGGGTGGCTCAGGTTTCACCCGTCTTGAAGTCACTAGGTCATAGAGGGCGTAGAATAGAGCTACTAATAATAATAAACTTACGCCAAAAGCTTCTCTATCATAATGGTTTGTTATATCTGTACTATTTTAGTCTTATATGAGCACGACGTAAAAGTGAGGAGTTGACCTCATTGCATCTATTTCTTATAGGTACTGTACAGCGGGCACAAATTTCACTGAGGAAATATCAAAAGAACCCGACTGCTACGCCTTCGCCCACCATCCTTTTAGCGGCCCTATCCCGCAGTATAAGCCGATATTATCGATATATATATATAATATTTCTTATGCGAATGGAAACCCATATAAGTCAAATTTAGGCATTAATATTAAGTATTAGTGAGTGCCACCTTCCCGTGATAAATTCTATTTACCTGAATTTTTCTACGTCCATTTCTAATATAATGTATTTGCGTTTCATTTTCATTTCTTCTTTAAAGGCCCTTCTCCGCTCACTCTCCTCTATGGCAATTATATGCTTTATCGTAGGTGCCTCAATGTTTTTATACTTTTTGTATTTTGTAACTATATAAGTATTACTAATTAAACGAGTAGTTACAAGACTCCAGAGATATAAAAGCACATACACAATTATAGTAAAGAATATTCAAGGGGGGTGGAAAGGTAATGAAGTAAAAGAGTACAAAATACAAAAAAAAAACCCCTTCAGCTCTCACCTAAAGCAAATTTCTTAGGTGAGCGGAGACTCGGGCTTTAAAGAAATTGAGAATAAATTCGGCAGGAAACACAGAAGATGGGAGAGAATTCCACAGAACAGATATGGCAGGAAAGAAGGAGGCACCACAGCGTACAAGCCTGGACTTGCCTATGTCCACGCAGAATTCATGCGCAGACAATGCACCCCTTGTACTGCGAGGACGGCGTAAAGGTGGAGGTACACGGGTGGATAGTTTCCTCGAGAATTTTCCGCTGTAGTACCTATAGAAAAGAGACAAGGAACCAACGTCACGTCGCAAAGATAAAGAGTCAAGAGAATTAGAAAGAGCGGAACAGTTTATAAATCTTTTAGCCTTAGACTCAATCTTATCCAAACGACGGGTGAGACCTGAGCCACCCCAGATATGAGAGCAGTACTCCATACAAGGGTGGATGAGACCCTTGTAAAATTGGAGTAACTGCGAAGAAGAAAAAAATTCTCGCAGTCTAAACAGAACTCCTAGATTTTTTTGAAGCCGCCCTAGCAACCATTGTGATATGAGGTTTCTAAGACATTTTTTGTTTATGTGAAGGCCAAGGATGTTTATATTGTCAACAGGAGAGATGGAAGAACCATCGAAAGAAATAGAAAAGTTAGGAGGTGTCTTTGAGAGTTTGATTTCTAGAAGTTGAGTTTTTAAAGAGTTGAATTTCACAAGGTTGAGACGACCCCACTGGGAAATTCTATCCAGACCTGCAAGAATGGAATCAGAAAGATGAAGACGAGAGGAAACTCTAGATGCAAAGGAAGGAGCAGATTTGAAATGAGTAGAAGAATGGAGGGTTGAGTCATCGGCATATGAATGGATAGGGTTAGATGAACAGCTGAGAAGTTCATTAATGAGAAGTAAGAATAGAGTAGGAGATAAGACAGAACCCTGAGGAACACCACTATTGACTGGAAAGGAAGAAGAAGTCGCTCCATCAACAACAGCTGAAATGGAACGATTAGAAAGAAAGCTAGAAATAAGTAAGCAAAGAGAAGGAGGAAAACCAAACGTCAAAAACATGGCAAATGAAATTTAATATCGATAAATGTAAGGTTTTACATTTTAGAAGAAAGATATCGAATATAATTATGTTATAGGTGACTCAGTTATCTAAGTTGTCGGTGAGGAAAAGAATCTTGGAGTTTTAATCAGTAAGGAATTTAAAATTTGCAAAACTGTGTGCTGATTCTGTTAAGAAGGCTAATAAAGCTTTAGGTTTCATTGCTAGAAATTTTGAATATAAAAATATAATACTTTCTCTTTATAAATCGTTAATTAGACCACATCTCAAAAAGGACATAGCAATTAAAAAAAATGGCAATTAAGTTAGTAACAGAATTGAGAGATAAATCAAATGTGCAATGGTTACGAGAACTGGATATACATTCTTTAGAAACAAGAAGGAAAATCAATAGAAGTATTTAAAATTCTAAACAAATTTGACAACGTTGATTATAAGTAATACTTTCGGTACGACTTGGATGACCTAACACGTAGCAACGGACACAAGCTATCTTACAAGCGATTTCAAACAAACATAGCAAAGAATTTTTTTACGTACGATGTGATTGAAAAGTGGAATAGTCATTTCTTATCAAATAGTGAACAGTAACAACATCGAGTCATTCAAGAAGATATTGGATATACATTTTAAAGGAAATTGGTCTATGAGCGTATAGTTAACAAGACTTTTACTTTATTATTAGTGAACAAGAAATGATGAAATCATTTCAGTAACGCTAAATATAACTCTATTGATAAATCCGGGAGCTGTATTTATAGTGTCTTCAACGAATAGTGAATATTTAACAGACTAGCCTTGAGTTGACTTTAAAGTCTTTTTTTGTCAGTGTTCTGTATTTCTGT
This sequence comes from Armadillidium nasatum, assembly GCA_009176605.1. Lineage (NCBI taxonomy): Eukaryota > Metazoa > Arthropoda > Malacostraca > Isopoda > Armadillidiidae > Armadillidium > Armadillidium nasatum. The sequence continues at coordinate 14,591 of SEYY01013050.1, forward strand.
AGTTCTTCTTCTTCCCTAGTTCTTGTTCTTTTTCTTTTTGTACTTCTTGTTCCTGTTCTTTTATGTTCTTCTTTTTCTTCCTTTCTTATTTTTTATTCTTTTTTATTATTATTGGTTTATTTTACAAATAAGTAATCAGACATTTAATCTAAACCTAAATGTAAATTTTCGCTAAATAAATACCGATTTGTTGCAGCATTTTTAAATAGTACATAAAATTACAGAAAAATACTTAGAAGGTATTAAAAGTGAATTGCTGTTTTCCAAAAATTTAAAGGAGAGTGAGCTCAAGAAAATTCAAAATTTCACTGGAGAAATTTGAAATTATGCATCAAAACAGTACTGTCAAATTATATTCTTGGGTGAGGATTTTAAAATTGTCACAAGAAATATAAGAGGATAGATAAATA
>SEYY01013051.1:10000-17500 GCA_009176605.1 Armadillidium nasatum
TTAGAAGAACATCCTCCAATAGTCCTTGTAATTCATTTTGTAAAAATTCGAAATAGTGGTCTCCTGTGAGGTGATTCTCAAATATGAAAGAGCCAATACCCATCGACCATACCCACACCACACGTTTACCGTAAATCTATGTTGAAAATTTCTCTCGACTGTTGCGTGGGGATTTTCGTCTGCCCACACATTAATGCAAGTTTTATTAATTGCTTCATCCGTGAAAAGTATGCGCGATACAACACGATGATTATTTATCCACTTACAAAATTCCATAAGTTTATCATAATCTTCCGGTTGCAGGTATTGCATTCTCTGTACATGGTATGGGTATAAGCCTTGATCGTGGAGTGTGTTTATTACACTTCTTTGTGGAATGTCCTATTGAGTAGCAATTCTAAGTAAGCTGGTAGTTGGATCTTCTACTAGATCCAGAATATTTTCTACTTCTTCTAAACCTTGGCGAGTAGCTCGTTCAGATGTTATATCAGCACTGGGAAGTGTTCCGGTCTCGCAAAGTTTGTTGAAAACTCTGGTAAATACGTTTTTATTAGGATGTTTGTGATGTGGAAACCGTTGACGATATTCTAAAACAGCAGCTGTAGCAACTCCCATTGCAAAACCCATACACAAACAGCATATTTGCATATTCCAGATGGGAGTAGGTGTTCTCTTCTCCTTTTTCGCGCGCATCCTCTATTCTTCGTAAAGACTCCGCCCAAGTACTTAACCTTATCTAAGTTTTTTACTCTCTCAACATCAATAACTCTCTCAGTAGCCTCTTCTTCCTCTCTACCAACACCCTCTTATCACCTTCTTCATCTTCATTTTCAAATCCTCCTCCTTCAAACACTTTGCGAAACACATCACGAGTATTTTCACCACCTTCATTTCCCAGCTCCAACAAGCTAGATCATCGGCGTATGCCTTTATATCCCCATCAAGATCAGCCCTTTCTTCTTTGACCATTCTGATTACCCTATATACTTGTGATATGAAAAGCAACGGGGATAAAACACTGCCATGCTTCACCCTCGTTTTCATGTCAAACCATTTCTCATCCTCATATTCCGTTCTTACTTTATATTCCTTTTATATGCGTTTTAGCGCTTCACATCAGTCTCTCTCCAATACCAAACTCCTCTTTCAAAGTCCTCCACATTCTAGCTCTGGGTACAGAATCAAAAGCATTCTTAGATCCATTAAGGCGATATGCCCTTTCATATTTACTCCCAAATCTTCTCAACGATGATTCTTAAGGTGAACAAAAGATCATTTATAACTTAAAACTTTTGCTCTTCCAACAGTTGTGACTCTATTACCTCTCTCTTTTTTTATCCAGTATTCTCTCATATACTTTCCCAAATGGTCTAGTAACGAGATTCCTCTATAGTTTCAACAATTATCTGTATCTCCTTTTCTCTTATAATTTGGCAACATGATCTTTCTTTCCCATCTTTCTGGAACATCCCCTTCAATCCAGCATTTTTTACACAATCTCAATATCATCATCATCTTCATCCACCGCCCTCATAAATCAATTTTATTGCAACTCTGTCCACTCTCGGGAACTTGCCTTTCTTAATCCTTATCATAGCTTCACAGTATTATTTCCCTGTCCTGAAACTCTCTTTCTCCTCCACTTTCTCTCCTCAATCTCATCCTCTGTTTCTTCCTCTTCTTTATCTAGAAGTTCGCTGAAATATTTATTCTATCGTTAATTTCCGCTGGTATTGTAAGAACCTTTCCTTTCTTACTTTTAATGTTTTACCGTTTCTTCTTTGAACCTTGATAAGTATTTGCCAATCTAAATATCTTTTTTCGCTCCACCACATTCACGTTCAGCTCCTCTACCATTCATATCGGGACCTGTCTTGTGGCATCTCTTTTCACTAATTAAGCTCTGCTCCTCGCCACTACACGATCTGCTTTTCTCAGCTCTGTTCTCCACTTTAACCATCTTCTCAACATTTCATTCTCATCTTACACTGTTCTTTACCTCCTTATTCCACCACAAAGTATGTCTCCTCCAAATTTTACCAATCTATCCGCGTCCTTAAGTTTTCTCTACTTCTTCCTTTATAACTTCCTCCATTTCTTCAAGGTTGCCTCCAATATTTTTTAGGTTCTCGATTATACTCTCCTCATTCCTCTCCTCTCTCTTGCTCTCTTCACTGAGCTAACTCTAATCACTTTCCTTCTCTCTCCTATTTGTTATTTCGTCTCCTATATCTTCGAAGTAGTCACAATCATCCTACGATCAGAATCTAAGATAAAACCCCTTTGAACCTTTAAGTCTTCCACCATCGTATTAATCCGAAAAAAATAACCCATAATCTATTTTTATCAAAGTTTCTATTTCTTGTTAATTAATGTTTCTATATTAATGAGAGTATCTATATAAAACCTATTCTTTGTTAGTTCTTAAGAAAAGTATCTTCCTGTCATATATATATATATATATATATATATATATATATATATATTATATATATATATATATATATATATATATATATATATATATATATATATATATATATATATATATATATATATATATATATATATATATATATATAATATATATATATATATATATATATATATATATATATATATATATATATATATATATATATATAATATATATATATATATATATATATATATATATATATATACATACATACATATATATGAAAACTCTGCAAAGGCTTGGCCTAAGTTTGACCCTTCAGGACAATTTGCTGCTATTCTGTATAAGAAGAAAAGTTCTTTCCGATATTTCTTCTAATCTATTTAATTATTGTTTTGCCTCGGTTTTGAAATAACACAAAAGTTAGTATATTTAATTAAAAGTTATATATAATTCCAATATTTAATGTTAGCCTCGTCGGCAAGTGTTATTTCTATTGTATCGTAAGTCGATCTCTCTCTCAAGTAGGTATAAATATTGTAAGATCGGTGGGCATGCATGACAAGTAAATTTAAATATCGTGTGATCGATATCTTGGGTGGTGGTCATGTAATCTATACCCGACATCACTACTATCTATGGTGGCGACTCTTGGAGAGGGAATTTCCAAGATTTACTTGGAGATTCACACCTGAACATCCAGCCTTTTACATTCTCATTTACCATTGTATTATTATTTTAGCATAGTTCTGTGCGATCATCTCTATATATATATACATATCAGTAAATAATATTTTAAGATTAAATTATAAATTAAAGAGAAGGCGCGGAGGGCAGTTAAGGAAGGAAAGTAGCATTTACAAAATGATTAATTCTAGTTATGAGCAGCAATTCAAAATCATTTCCTGCGATTACATCACAAGAGAGATGAGTCTGGCCATCGAAAATCCTATAACCATATGATTATCGATGGCCAGACTGGTCTCTTCTTGTGATCTAATAAGAAATTAAATTGTTTTAAAAATTCCACACCTAATATATTTGTCAGTATAAAAAATTATGTTCAAATTCACAACGTAATAGACAGTTAAAAGTTTTATTTACACCGTTATATATATTGATCTCGCATCCATTAACAGCTGTAAGAAAGTCAATAAGTTCTTTCTTCTCATTTTGCAGAAGCTTTAAGTATTGAGAAGGAACTTCCTGTATCCATAATTTATAACTCTTTAAAATTAGTATATTGGATACTGGAATTATTGTTGAATGGTGGTGGTGTGGATTCTCTTGAAAGTCTAGTAGGAAGGAAGGAATCTATGGCATTGACCGAAGAATTACGCTAAGGGACCAGATGTAATCCTCCTCCTTTTCATGTATTTTTCAGCTGCTTCTGCCATTTTGTATAAGTCATTTTTTTTCAAAGTATTTCGAAAAGTGAGACTGCTCCGAGGTAGCCTAGCTTAGTAATGTAATGTAGCACTTCATCTGTGCAAATCTAGCTTAGGCTTGTATAATGTAGCTTATTTGTTAATTAAATAAATTTACTTTATTTAAATTTTTTTTTTTTTTTCAAATGTATGTTTTATTATATATATATATATATATATATATATATATATATATATATATATATATATATATATATATATATATATATATATATATATATATATATATATATATATATATATATATATATATATATATATATATATATATATATATATATATATATATATATATAATATAACAATTTACAAAAATAAATTTTAAAACTGAAAATATTTCTTAAGTAAAATAAGTTTTTGTATTTTGCCGGAGATCTGGTTAATCTTGTTAAAGATAAAGATTTATCCGAAAAAAATGCAGAGCTCATTCGATACATCCTACAAGAGGGAATTCTTCATTTGCGAGTGTTATAAATCTCTCTACGTTCTTCAATTCCCAAAAGATTTTTGTTTCTTTTATTTTTAGGAAGGGAAATTTTGTTGATTGTGAAAGTATTTAAAATCAATCCTAGTCTAAATGATCAGAGATTTACAGACTCATCAAAAATGAGTATGGAAGTTGATTGTGAAAGTATTAAACAACAATCTTAGCCTAAATGATCAGAGATTTATAGACTCATAAAAAATGAGTATGGAAGTTGATTTGTTGCATAGTGAAAATGTAATGCCATCAATTTCATTAATATATACCCTTTATATGAATGAAGTACTAGAAAGCAAGTAAAAGAGTTTTAATATTGAAGATGGTTACAGCGAAAGAGAGAGCAGTCGGAAAGAAAGGAAAACACCTGCCCCACGTTGACTCCACCTACAAGTCATAAGCTCGTCAACAACTTTAAAATTTTTAACTTTAAGCCAGCAATCAGTGTCATTGTGAAAATTTAAATTTTATTGATTTTTTGCCAGATCTGCAAACTAATTATTCGACGTCCTTCTTTTTCATACATACATACATACATATACATACATACATGAATGCATACATACATACATATATACATATACATACATTCAAACTAATTATTCCACGTCCTTCCTTTTCATACATACATACATACATACATACATACATACATACATGCATGCATACATAAATACAAAAAATATTCATTATATGAAGAAAAATGGAAATTTTTTAAAAATTCTTAAAGACAGGTCAAAGAAAACGTTCTACTTGCACTTGTTGATTAAAAAAAAATTGTTTTCACTGTCACCACTGAGGATGAAACTTGGTCCTCTGAAAAAAATCTATCTAATGCATTAAGGTAAATTGATAGCTTTAATTATTGATTTTCGATGGCCAGACTGGTCTCTCTTGTGATCTAATAAGAAATATCTTTTTTAAAAAGTTCACACCTAATATATTTTTAAGTACATTTTAGGGTCTAGACCATTCTTAATAATAAATTTTTTCGCATTTCTATTAAAAATTCTTAAAATTAGAAAAAATCTTCGTATAAGCTCAAATTTACAAACATGTCTGAAATAATGAATTTGACTTATGACCACATTACAAAGTAAAATCAGCATAGAACTCATTTTGATCTATATTAGCTCAATTTCCTGGAAAACGTAAGCCTTTGACAATAATGAAAATGAAATAAGAGGATTAAGGCTTTGATGTTCAATAGTAACTGATAAAATCCAAGTTTAATTCAGTTTTGATTTGAGACGAAAATTGTTTAGACTTTGATAAAAATAAAATAAAATTCGATCCATCTTCAGAATTAAATAAAAAAATTTAAATCAAATGTTTAGTAACATGATACGTGTTTTTCAATTAGTATTATACTTAATAAAAAAATATTACATTATTTTTTATTTATTGATAAGTAAAATGCTTTGATAAATGCTATGTAACATGTTCTTTTTTAAATTTCTATTATACAAAAATAAAAAAAAAATAATGAAATAAATAAAATTAAAAAAATTAAAAAATATTTTTTTTTTTTAATTACGAGACTTATAAGTAAAATTAAATCTAAGGAAATAAAATGATACTTTAAAAATTAATGGCAACCTTCAACCATGCAAACTTTTTTTAATAAATAGCAAATTGATATTTATTATTATTATTATTATCGGATTAAGACGCCTTTTAAAAAATAAATAAATAAATAAATAAATAAATAAATAAATAATAATAATAATAATAATAATAATAATAATAATAATAATAATAAGTTAACCTTACCCTCGTTTTCCAAAGATGAACTGTTTTGGAGCCAGGTCTCATCATATTATCATTGACATCATCAACAATGATTACGATTGGTTGAGTGCGAATCAAATGGGCGGAGTCACTGAGTGTGACGTCAACAATTAAATGACGGTTTTCTTCTCTATCTAATTCTATTAGAGTCCAGACCTCTGCTCCACCCCGTCCACTGTCAAGTTCTGTTGAAAATGACAAGATAAAATAATACTAACGTATTAATATATATAAATATATATTATATTTATTATATATATTATTATTATTATATATTATTACATATATATATCAGGGTTCTATAAAGAGATTTTAGACGTTCACCTTGCAGTACAGTTGTATATATATATATATATATATATATATATATATATATATATATATAATATATATATATATATATATATATATATATATATATATATATATATATATATATATATATATATATATATATATATATATATATATATATATATATATATATATATATATATATATATATATATATATATCTGAGATATAAATAAATACAAAATTTGCGTAAAATTTTTGCTCAGATTGAAAAAAAAAATTTGATTGGCCAATCAGTAATGATTGAGTAAGCAATTATTTTATTTTACATATTTTTGTATATTTTAAAAGTCTATGTCAAGTTTTAATAATAATTTTCACTACAGAAAACACTCTTACTATGGAGTTTGAACCAAATCGTCGACAGGTAAAGTGATCGAAAATGTTCAAAAACAATCGTTCGACTAAAATTTTCTTGACTATAATTTAATACAGATGTTACCATTGATATTCTGAAAACTTACTTTAGAATTTAGGTTTCATTTCTATTTAGGTCTATTATTATTATTATTAATATTATTATTATTATTATTATTATCATTATTATTATTATTATTATTATTATTATTATTAGTAGTAGTAGTAGTAGTAGTAGTTGTAGTAGTATTTTATAGATCTCAGTATCATTTAGGCCTATTATTATTATGCAGCTTTTTAGCTTTCATTAACATTTAGTCTTCTTTTAATTATAATAATAATAATAATAATAATAATATCAATTCAATTCGAACAGTTTATTCAGAAAAAAAGTACAAATAAAAGTTTGAACTATTACATACAATAGGTCCTATACTGTTAAATACAATAATAATTAAATATAACAATAATAATAATATATATAATATAATAATAAAGTCCAGTTCTCTGAAAAGGGGCTGCTAGGGGAAAACTCTAATAATATAATATCAAATAATAATAATAATAATAATTTTTATATTATTATTATTATTATTATTATTATTATTATTATTATTATTATTATTATTATTATTATTATTATTATTATT
>SEYY01013051.1:30000-32330 GCA_009176605.1 Armadillidium nasatum
AAATCTTTTCCTAACTTCTTATAATTCTCCTTACATTGTTAAACACTTTCCTCCTCTAGGTTCATCCGATCACCTTCTTATCTCTAGATCTTGTCCTGTCTCTTCAAGTCTTCCGCAAGAACGGCCCTGCCTTCGGCGAGGAGACGTTTCTGGCATTTCGGTGCCACTAACTGGTCTGACTTGCGGTTATACTTTTATGATTTCCCATGGAGTGATTACCGTTTCCGTGGGAGGGGCCCTTAGGAATGTGCTGAGCTCATAACCGATGTGATTCGCTCTGGCATGGAGGGGTTCATTCCATATTCTTTCTCTTCTACTAAACCTAACAAACCTTGGTTTAACTCTGCTTTTTTTCTCGTGCTATCCGCAGCATGGAAGCTGCCTTCAGGATTTATCCTTCGTCTTCAAACTCCAGAAACTCACTTAACTTATATTTCATTCCATAATCGTGCAAAATCAAACCAAAAACTCTTTTCTTCGTCGTAAATACAATAATCTTTCTGATTCCTCTTCTTCTCGCCCTTTCTGGCATTTTGCAAAATATGTTAAATCTAACTTTGCTTCTTCCTCTTTCCCTCCTCTAGTTTCTTCTGACGGCACAAGTCTAGGTCTTTTCATCTTATAAATTCTTTTGCTATTACTCTCTTCAATCTCTTTCTGCCCGTCAAATTGTTGCGTCACTCTCTCTATACTTATACTATCGCCTTTGTAGACGAAGACGAAAATATTTTCGAACATTTAATAAAATAACACTATGATGACAAAAATGTTAATGATATTTTGTTTGATTGTCATCACGCCATAAAATGAAAACAAACAAATCGGATAAGAACATATGTGTTTTTTTACATTATTATCCTGTGTACAATCCACTCCTTGAGTTTGGTCAGTTCCTCCCGTTATTCTCGTTCCCGTTCCTATATATATATATATATATATATATATATATATATATATATATATATATATATATATATATATATATATATATTATATATATATATATATATATATATATATATATATATATATATATATATAAACCAAAGAAAAAATATATATAACATTCCCCAGTAGTAATAAATGAAAGTATTATAAAAACGAATTTTAAAGAAGAAATCTTCTTATTCTCTTTTAGGTTTCTTACCCGAAGGGAAGGGGAGGGGGACAGGGGGACAGGAGGAGTTGGAAGGGGGAGGGGAATCTCCCAAATTTTTATATCTTTGGGATTTTCTTAATTTTTTTTCAATTTCTATACTCTGTCTTAGTCCTTTGTGTAATATATATATATATATATATATATATATATATATATATATATATATATATATATATATATATATATATATATATATATATATATATATATATATAATATAATTTAAATTTAAATAAATAAATAAAAAAAAAAAAAAAAAAAAAAAAAAAAAAGTAAAAAAAAAAAAAAAAAAAAAAAAAAATAAAAAAAAAAAAAAAAAAAAAAAAAAAAAAAAAAAATATATAATATATATATATATATAATATATATATATATATATATATATATATATATATATATATATATATATATATATATATATATATATATACCTGACTTCATTACTCATTTTATTTTGAAATTAACATATATTAGCAATTAATAAATCAAAGCTAAGAAGGTGATGTTTCAGCAAAATGAAGTCTGAACTTTCTCAAACTTTTAATTGTGGCAATGAAAAAAAAGTTGTTTTCAATGCCTCAAAAATTCAGTTCCTTAATCTTTCTATTCGATGCAATCTCCCACTTAACTAAAGAGTAAAATTTTTGCCTTCTTCTGCTCTTATTATTTTTGGTGTTTCTTTTTCTCGTGATATTTCTATAGCACTCCAGTGGCAAAGTAGTGAACACACTTCCTTTATGTTTTTTTCCCAATGTTTTTGACTTGCACGCTTTCAAAAGCCATGAATAGGGACATACTGACCTTTGATTTAGCCCTGGTTCATATATTTTCAGTAAGCCTCTGGCTTTGGCCTCTCTGGAGGGCATATATATATATATATATATATATATATATATATATATATATATATATATATATATATATATATAATATATATATATATATATATAGTGGGGAAGAGTGATTCAAAGTTTTGAAACTGTAAATGAGGTGAAATCATTGCACCAATAAAAGAGACGATTTTCTTGGTAAGCAAGAAACATGTATTTGAATAGTAGGATAATTGTGACTTGAAAACTAACTCATGAAACATCCAAATATGAGTCTTATGTATACTTTATATAAGGCAAATATTTGGATTTGTAAGACTTAATTAAATCGTTAATTTTAT
>SEYY01013052.1:0-16575 GCA_009176605.1 Armadillidium nasatum
CTTTTCGTTCAATCTTGGCCTACAGAAGAATAGATTTAGGAGTTAAAAAGTTGATTTTTTGAGAGTATTCTGACCCAAATTTAGTTATATGTGGCCGAGACCTGGAGAACAACAGCAAGATAAGAAAGCAGAATTCAAGCTGCAGTGATGAGAGTGTTTCGGTTGATAGTGTGAAAGACCAAGAGGGAGAGGATAAGAAACAAAAGAATTAGAGAAAGTATATGCATAAAACCAATCATTCCCAAGATGGACACAGAGAGATTGAAATGGTTGGGACATGTGTAGAGCATGCCGGAGGGGAGGCTAGCTAAAGAAAGGTGAGGGTAGACGCCAAGGGAAAGAAGGCTGAGAGAAAGACCCAGAAAGAGATGAATGGAGTCAGTTGAAGATTCATTGAGGCGACATCTGATGTCCGAGGTGGAATAGCTGGTGAGGGATGGGATTCTGGATGACATACCAAGATAGAGATTGCCTCTGGCCCCTCTGACAAGCTCCTAAAGACTCACTGGGAGCAGAGGTAAGAAGAAATATATATATATATATATATTATATATATATATATATATATATATATATATAATATATATATATATATATATATATATATATATATATATATATATATATATATATATATATATATAATATATATATATATATATATATTATATATATATAATAATAAAAAAAAAAAAAAAAAAAAAAAAAAAAAAAAAAAAAAAAAAAAAAAAAAAAAAAAAAAAAAAAAAATTAAATTTAATTATTTTATTTATTAATACTACGTTTAGAATATCAAATACAATATGAAATGATGATTTTATCAGCCTCTTTGTCGAAATACCTCAACCCTATTTATAACTGTTGTTTCCAGAATATCAGCGTTTCTACTGCTAGTAAGCTATATGCGAACGCTTCCTTGACCTAATTAACGATGCTTTCCTTTAAAGTAGTACCACATAAAGAAATGATCTCATTCTGAATCTGGACTGATTGGTATGTGGCATTTTTCTTTAAATGTTCAAAATGGTTTTTAAGTGATTGGTCTCCTGCATCTATTCGTAAACGGTACAAATTTTTCAGCACTCCCTCGTCATGATGCTTTCCCCGAAGCGATAAATCGTGCGTGCCAGAAAATGATATGTGAAATTATTGAAGTTTTTCCTATGATTTTCTTGGAAAACTGGTTAACAGTTTTATTCCACTCGGTGTTTGCATGTCCCTTACAAGCCTCATGAACATCTCTATAATTAGTGAAAGATTTTTTCTATTAAAGAGCCCAGAATCCCTCTGACAGACCTTTTATTTGATGGAAATAAAATACAAAACTTTCAAACTATTCCCTTTAGGCACTTGGAGTATGCCAGCCAGGAAAATATGTCTCCAACCATTGATGATCGAATTCCCTCTTCCAAAAAATAAAAGCTCTTCGGTGGAATCCGACAATCTTTCAGTAACTGCTTTTTTTTTTAGCCGAAATAATATATGACTGTCCAACGTATCTACCAATGTTATTTTCGTGACTGCCGTCCACTGAAACTCCAGCTCCAAAATCTGGCTGTATATCTTGACTCGTCGAGGATCTGGGTTTGGGTCCTTCATCATGAGAAGCATTCCTCAGCATTACTATTAAAATTCGACATAATAGAAGAAAGCCAAGTCAAATCTAGATAGATCAAGTAAGGTATTTATTTCGTCATTTCAAGGAATCTAAATAGGGTCAGGTTTACAACAAAGAAAATGCTTTATAAACCCTCACTAAAAGTAATAGCTTCTAGGGGGCAGCTATCCCTCTTTCCCCCCTGACGACGCTCATATATATATATATATATATATATATATATATATATATATAATATATATATATATATATATATATATATATATATATAATATATATATAGATTATATAGATAGATAGATAGATAGATAGATAGATAGATAGATAGATAGATAGATAGATAGATAGATAGATAGATAGATAGATAGATAGATAGATAGATAGATAGATAGATAGATAAATAGGTAGATAAATAGAGATAGATAGATAAATAGGTAGATGGATAACCAAACTTTTATTTTGAAGCTCTGTAGAGCAATACCCTGAAACTTTTTAAATTAAATTCAATTTTCCAATTTCACTTTCCTTTCCTACCGAGTTTTGAAATTAAGAGGACTGCTTTAGTTTTTATATGTGGGAACCATACCAAAGTACCAACACATGTCTTCAGTCTTCTGCAGTTTACTTTTATAATAGGCCCACTATTGTCATGCGAAAATCCGGTTTCAAGTTTCGGTTTATAACGTAGGATAGGTAACATTGAGGTAATAAGATGAAAAAATTTTAAGACAAAGATACATCTTTCAATGATAAGCTTCAAATCTGTAAGATTTTAATTAACATAGGCCTATATATATATATATAATGGTAATAATTCGATTGGCACAAACCACTTTTTTCACTATATTGAAAATGAAGTCAAATATGTTTAAATGCATTCTGCACATACTATTACTCTACGGTAAAGTAATATAAATACATATAAAAAGGAAATTTTTTAAAACAAGAAACATTTTTGCTTCCTAATGGTGAAGCAAACTGTTTTTACTGTACTTCGTTTGTACAAAAATAAAAAAAAAATACCAGGTTGCCATATTTGTCATTCGACTGTGTTATTTTCTATGTACTGTAATTAAAAGGGGTAAAGGCTAAGTTGTAGTTGTCTGACATTCAATATATGGAAATATTGATAAATTATTAAATGCAAGTTTTTGAATTTGTAATTATTTTTTTTTTTTTTATTATTATTTACTACTATTATTCTAATATTATAGTTTTGTTTTCTAGTGTACTTAGTTTGACTTACAATAACCTGAATGATTGAAGCTGCCTTGTGATACAGGCCTAATGATTGATGAACATTGCAGTGGATATAGGCCTACTGCTGTATTATACTCCATATATATAGGGATGGAAGTATCGGTATCATTATCGGTATATTTTGGGTATCATATCGGTTAAAAATGATCGATACCGATTCCAGATTTTTTTCATCACTTTTGCTTACATTTTTTGGAATGTTCAATTTCCTTGACTGTAAAGTTTCGAATACCAGAGCATTGTTTTCTTGATTTTCCAATTTTCAATTAATTTTATTAATCTTAATTAAATTTTTTCTTATATTCTATATCTTAACTGCAGTTCCGATTTTGGTCAATTAGAACAGTTTAACTCTTTCTATAACATAGATCAACTTGTTATTTTAATTCATTTTTAATACTTAATTAATTTAATTAAATTATGTATTTTATTAATTTTACCTAATATTTTGAAACGTTGTTTCCCAATAATTTTGTTTACAGAACATTGATATGTTGCTTCCACTAGAAGTATATTTTTTCAAATGCACAAAATTGTTTTTTCAATTTGTTTTCACGCCATTTATTTTTTGTTTTCTTTTTAAAATTTATCCTTCTATCTGATTTCTTTCTGGTCGTTCTAAGCTTTGGACGTTCTATTAAGTTTGAAAGATATATATTTGCATTTGAAAGAGAGAATTTATAATATTTTAATTGTAATAAACAAAAGAAATAGTTACAGTATTTTATTATATTTAAATTTACTAGCTTTTCTTTATTAGTAGTGGTTTTTTTTTTATCTTGGATCCTAGGTATAATGATTGAAAATATAAGAAATGTGAAAATATAATGAATTAGGTTTGATTAAATTTTGTATCATATATGATTGAAAGTAGAAAGAAATGTTAAAATGTTATAGCATGCTTAAGTATATTTTTTGAATCTGCAAAAATATTTACTTAGTAACAGAGTGTAGTTAACATTTGAAATAGATTATCTGAAGATGTGATAACCAAACATATACTTGGCAACTTTTAAAACTAAGTTAACTTTATAGGTTTGTTAGTTTTTCTTAAAAACTGAGTATTATGTAATTTCATTTTAACCCATTTGTAAAGTTCTACGTATGGATTTGAAAATACTTTTAACTTCACTGTTATCTTTAACACTTATGAATATCCCATTGTATATTATGTTAATGTGGACCGATTTATGGTATATAGTATATTTTGAATGACTAATATAGTAAACAAAATGCATTACAAACCTTGATGGGAAATGATTTCCTTAATCTATTGCTTTAACAAAAGTTTTGTGCAATTTATGTTTTTACGTACAGATATGTTATGTTCAAAGAAGTTTATAGGTCTTTTATTTCTGTATACTGTTTTTAAGTCTTGATATACAAGGTTTATAAAATTTAAAATTGTATAAATTACATATTGAAGATAATTGTTAAACGTGATTTTTAATACCAATAATTCTCTTAGGTTTTTACCATATGACCAATCACAAATTTTTTTTTTGGTTTTTTCAGCATAAATTTTATAACCAAAAAAGAAGCAGCGAACCAAAGCCATTAATTGTAGTTGGTACCAATCTGAAAGTAGGAATTGTTGTTTTGCCAAATGTTGGAATCAACATTTTGAATGTGATAACTAATGCGGCGGCTGCTGAAACTTTCCATTTTGTCTATAGATCCAAATGAAATAATAATGGTGTTTTCTTAAAATATTGTTTATTGTTGCTAAAAGTATTATATTATAATAATAATAATATAATATTATATAATATATATTATTATATTATATAATATATAAATATATATAATTAAAGGTTAGTTCAGCCCGATGCCAGGTTCATATATTGGTTATTTTCACAACCAGTAAGGTAACTTCAAAGTTTTTATTATTTGGTCGATATATTTTTTTCTTTATAGATTAGTTATATATAGCAAACATTCCTTTATTATTTTTTTCAGTAATATTACTTAATTTACAGCAAAGTTCTGCTTTTTAAATGTAACTGATATTGCTGGACTGGCAAAGGGCGTTGAAGGACAAGTTTGGAAATGCCTTTCTCTCATATAGCATGTGATGCTTATTTCATCTTACTCGATGTATACATGGTCTTTTTATGTTTTTTAAGATAATATGAATAAAGAGTATATTCCAATAAATTGGTTGTTGATTAAAGTATAGATACATAGTTTTAGCTATTGTTTTATTCTTATATTTATAACATTAAATTACAGAGAAGAGACTGAAGTTAGTGAAATACCTATCTAGATTATAAAAATATTGAGAGACTAATGTAATGAAGTGATTAAAAGTAAATTACAATTTAATTATACTACTATTATAATGCTTTCTTAAAGTTGAATTCTTGTTCAGTATAAGAGTACTTCATCCAGAGTTAGGGTTAGTGAGAAATTATCCAACTACCAACTTCTTAGTCTGTAATTTTAAACTAACTTGAGATTTCTTGCCATTATATATTCCAGAATGTAAAGAAGTTAATTTATGTATTTTATGCTAATATTATATGATCTTATTTTTGCAATTATTCAAGAACAATGAAAGCAGGAAAAGTTTTTTTTAATTGCAAATACTCTTTGACTCCTACACAATACAAAACTAGCTAGGTAATCAAATAACATTTGGATGTTAAATGGAATATAATGCAGAATACAGATTCTATAAAATTTTTGACATTCAATATCCTTTAATTTTTCCCCTTAAGAACCTTTATCATTAGACCTAGATTCAGTTATGTCAGGCATGCTATTAATTCCCAAAAACCCTAAAGACCTTCCACTTTTAAGTATTGGAATTTATTAAGGAAGTTGGGCATATTCTACATATGATCTAACTTTTTAACCTATGAATAATTACTTATAGCTATACCTCAAATTAACACTTTAAGTTCTTAATGCACCTACTTACCTGAGGTTTATTAGAGCTTGTTCTTAGAAAAAAAATAGTCTCCATTATGTTCTTTTACATGTAATCTTGTAAGAGAATGTTTTCCTGTAGGAGAGGGATTATTATATGATGTGCAGAAAACAAAACTTTCTATTCTAACTTACACTTGTGGCAAGGTTGTAATTGTTCTAACTCCATCTTGTACTTTCTTTGAATACAGTGATATAACATTCTTGACAAAAGCTTTTTTTTCATGGTCATCAATAAAAAAAAATCATCACCCTATAAATAGAAATTCAAGTAATTTTTGGTAATTTGAGAAAAGAAAAAAAAAAAAAGCTTAATAATACAATTGTGGAATTTAATAAATACCTGTATGTACATTACTATATAGTATATAGATTATCATTGCCAAAATGATATTCCACTTGTGGTTTTCTAAATTCTAACACAGCATAAAAAATATCAAATACCTACCATAGTTATTATGCTTAGTTTTTGCCAACCATGTTTGATTTGCAATCAAATTTCTCCTTTTCCTCAGTAAAATCTTGTCTTAATTTGGTCAATGTGTTTGTTACGTCATTAACTTTATGTATTTTTAATAGAAGTTTTATGTTTTGCATTTCTCTTCACAATCTATATATTCAAAAATCAGTTTCACCCTCAGAGTTTGTGTAAGTGTTTTGAATGTTTGAAAAAAGCCAATTGAATTTTCTGGTTTTAAAATACCCTCTAATATTTCATATTTTTTCTTCTGTTTTTTTTCGTGTGAGCAGCTAGATTAGTCAGTGCTGACGCTGTTCAAATTAATACATAGGCGTTTCTATACTACTGAAACAAATAGAGAGTAAGGACTTGATACAAAAGCAGACTCCTGACTCCACCACTCTAATTTTAACAGAGTATTTAAAAAGACAAAAACAAAAAAAAGCATTAGCTTCTATTGGATTATAATTTTAACGCTGTTTTAATCAGGTGCCTTTGAAGATGATGATGTAACTCATGTTGAAGGAGACGTTAATCCAATTCGGGATTTAGAAATCATCAGCGATGAACTTAGACTGAAGGTTTGTTCATATATTACAATGCTTAACAGAATACTAAGTCTTTGAATTCATAAAAAAAGCCATTTATAGATAAATTGGTAATGATCTATAAATCAATAGGCCTAAGTAGAATAAAGCTATATCTGGTTATAAACTTAAGATTAAATAAGGGATTGATCATTATTAATTACTAATTTTTAATTATCATATAATTTTGAAGATTATATTATTAATTAAATTAGAAATTAATAAAATGTCAAATTAATTAATAATATATATATATATATATATATATATATATATATATATATATATATATATATATATATATATATATATATATATATATATATATATATATAGAACCAATTTTATTATATATAACGTAAGTTTTTAACTAGCCCTAAAGTAAACGACCACATTCCTCTTCCCCGATAACATTTTACCATGTTTTGTGTAAATTGTTATCACCGTCGATACTGTCACTCGTGATATAAGCAGTTTATCTGTTTTTATCACTGAACGTTTATTTTAAACGTTGTTCTTCAAAGAGTGTAATACACTTTACTATAACCCAGAAGGTTTTAAGACGTAAACTGCACAATAAATGGTTGTTGCGCCTTACATACCTATCCAGTATTGGCAACGTAAAAAATGTTATATTTGGCGCATTGTATTCGTTTTTTGTCCATATATATATATATATATATATATATATATATATATATATATATATATATATATATATTATATATATATATATATATATAATATATATATATATATATATATATATATATATATATATATATATATATATATAGTATATATATTATATATATATATATATATATATATATATATATTTTTATTATATATTTTTATCAATTAAATTTTCATTTTAACTTTTTATAAATTTAATCACTTCCTTCTGTTTATATATCATACTTTCATTTTAGTATTGATTCAGATAGTTAAAACTCTTATTATATTCATTGGAATTAGATTTTCTATTTAAGCAAAACTGAAACCGTAACGTTTGTGCCAATACTCGTCTATGTGTTGTTTAAACGAGAATAAATTTATATACATTTATGATGGTGTTATTTTATTACAAATTATTTATTCAAAAAATTTCATTTGAAAAGTCTTTTTTTTTTTTTTTTTTTTTTTTTTTCTTTTTAAGGATATTGAGTATATCGAAGGAGTTTATGAAAAACTTTTTAAAGTCTGTGGAAGAGGAGGAGATAAGAAGCTGAAACCTGAATATGACGCTGTTTGTAAAATCCGAACTTTGTTGACAGAAGATAAGAAACACGTTCGCTTTGCAGACTGGGACGCTAGAGAAGTAAATTTTTATTGCAATTATTTAACTTTTACAGTTTAATAACGATTTATGAAATATAATTTTGAATATCTATTAAAATTTTGAACTTACTCAAAATGATTTGACTTTGGATCCCTTACATATTCATCAAATTTATTCATGATCTTTTATACTTACAGATTGAAGTATTGAATACACATCTCATGATTACTAGCAAACCTGTTATATATTTAGTAAATTTATCAGAAAAAGATTATATAAGAAAGAAGAACAAATGGTAAGTTAAGGAGGTTATTGAGAATTATATATACTTAATTTGTTAATATATTTTATTTACAAGTAGATAAAACTTAACTATAGGTTTTCAAAATATATTTTTTTTAATATATTCAATACATTCCTTAGAATTTCTACACTTAACTTTTTGCATTGTTTTTTGTTTTTAATCAAGCGATATACCTATTAACTTGCCTATAATAGTAAACGTTCACAATTCATTGCAAATTCCTAATGATGGGTAGAGCTGAAGCCTTCCAGATGTACTTTACAGCTTCATTCATCTTTTGTATAAAGTTTAGTTTTAAACCAAAAGCCTTACAAATTGTTTGTATCACATTTTTCTCGTTTCGTTTTTTGCAACACTAAGCTAGAGCTTCTCCTGCAACAGTGTTGCTAATGTATGAAATAGGGTTGAAATAAAGTCAATTTATTTATTTTTTTATTTAAAAAAAAGCTTTTTAGAGTTTAAAAACTACTTTTTGTAAACAAATATGCAAAATAGAGATCAATCACAAATTTATAATCCTTAGAAAACATAAATTGATAAAAAATAGTTTGTAAATAAAATACACACACTTAGTAAGAATGTTCACTAATAATTTACAATGTAAAATAAAAAAAAAAATATTCAATTCAAACTAAAGTTCTATCATATTCCATGCTGAAGCTTTTCCTCTAAAATAATAGGTTATAAAAGTAAAATAAAATAAAAAAAAAAAGTATTGCTTCTCTTTTTGTAATCTGTTGGTTAAATTGTATGAAAAAATCACAGGCACATATATCTTAGTTGTCTTTAACATCACCGAGGTCTAGATTACATTTTTTAGGGAATGCGAGTAGTAAACTCCCGTGATCATCTTACTCTACTTGTATCTGTAGGTAAAAGAGTGAGAGTGTCAATGTTAATTGAAGTTCCAATTCATGGAGTTAAGAAAGTAAAGAGCAATTGATTTTGATATTGTTTCGGATTAGATCTTATCCCTCAGATGTTAGAAGAGCACACTATATATATTGGCACAAAAGATCCTTTTATAGTCATTGTACTAATGTGCCGAAGAAAAACAAATAAGGATTGTGGCTTCCATAGGACTTCAGGTTCCATGAAGTCGTGAGAGTAATCATAGTAATGCTAGATTCTCGAAACAAACTTTTTTTTTTATAATGGCAAATATTAAAAGATTATAGAATCTTATAAAGATAAAAAATTGAAAGAATTTTTTTTTTAGAGGGAAATGTGAAGTTGTGCCAGTTTTTCGTTTCACAACGTAACGGTGACGCCATCACTGAACACATTTAGGTTAAGAATTTAAGTTATTACATACTTATTACCCAATTTTTATTTTTTTTGCTGTACTTTATTAACCTGAATAAATAATTTGAACATTTTAGGTTGGTGAAAATAAAAGAATGGGTAGATGCCAATGATCCTGGTGCTATTATTATTCCATTTTCTGGTGCCTTGGAGCTTAAGTTGTTTGATATGAACCCCGAAGATAGAGAAAAATATCTCAAAGAGAATGGTTGCATAAGGTAAATTTAATACTTATATTAAAAATAAAGGTTTTTGTCAGCATTTTATTTTGATCGTATAATAAAGTTAGAATGTTGAATTTTCTTTTATAAAGCCATATTTTTTCAGTGCGTTGGATAAAATAATTGTTCAAGGATATAAAGCACTTTCGCTTATGTATTTCTTCACGGCTGGCGCTGATGAGGTTAAAGCTTGGACGATTCAGAAAAACACAAAAGCACCTCAGGCTGCTGGAAAAATTCATACGGATTTTGAGAGAGGATTTGTTATGGCTGAAGTTATGAAGTTTGAAGATTTTAAGGAAGAAGGCTCGGAAGCATCTGCAAAGGTTTGTTATTATTATTATTATTAGTAGTAGTAGTAGTAGTACTAATTTTATTATTACAAAATTTATACTTTCCGGACTTTTAGTCGTAATCAAGATGGGGGAAACTCCTCTACTAATTAAATGAATTGAACCAGATTATCACACCACTAGTCCTTTTTTTTTTTTTTTTTTTTTTGCAATCACACCACTATGCTAGAATACAAATAATAATAGTAATATTTAGTAGTAGATATATAATTGAAATGAAGATGGTGCGTTCTAATGCATTAAAGTGAAAGGTTACATTTTAATTTGGCTATTTATTAGTTTTTATAATAAATAAATTATTTTTATTTTAAAGAATGTTTATTTTCATTTGGTTGATATAAAGTTCGTATATATATATTTTAGTACATTTAAGAAACATCTTGGCCGTCGTAAATGCAAACAAAATTGTCAATGGTAATCTGTGTTCTGTAAAACAAAAGATTATTTTTAAATTATATTATGAATGAATTATTTTCCCAAAATTACAAAAATATAACGAGAGTTTTATTTATTTTATTTTTTTTTGGTAATCTTGAAACAATTACAATAAAAAACTAAATGCCTTGATGCTGGAAAACCTTTTTGAAATTGCTGATGTCAAAATGTTTTAATTTTAGAAGAGATACAAACCTATAGATACATCTAATTTAATTAAAATTTATATATGCTATTATGCAGTTTGCCGAAATTAAAATTAGGAAAGACTTTCTCCCACAATCATTTTATTCAAATACATGTAATTTTAATAAGTATAATATAGGTTTATCCCACTCTCTCGACCCCAGATATAAACCAATATATGTAAATTAATTGGCAGAAAATTGACGACGATTAATCGTGATTTATATAATTAGAATTATTAATTCTTTAATCCTTTTCAGGCTGCTGGAAAATATCATCAGAGAGGAAGAAACTACATCGTTGAAGATGGCGATATTATTTTCTTCAAATTTAACACTGGGGGATTAAAGAAAAAATAATAAAATTTTTATTTATTTATTTGTTGTCGTTTCCTCGTATTAATATTGTTTTTTTTAATCTGATATTACTAACTCAAGAATTTTTACTCCTGAGTGGTTCTAATTTCCTCTTCAATTTGAAAAGTAATAATTTTAACTATGGAAACATCCGTCTGAGAGAGAGATCCTTTATGTTTTCGCTCTTCAGTACATTCTATTTTCAACTTTTTCTCCTCTGAAAATTTATTTATTGTCTTCAATAAATTTTTCAAGTTTGTAAACTGGTAAATTTTGTTAAAACCTTTTTTTTTCCATTTTTTTTTTCTACAATGAAAACAAAAAAAACCATATAAACACTTACCTAACTTATGCAGAAAATAATTGTATGTATCCACATTTCTGATTGTTGAAGCAAAGATTGCTTTCCCTCTTCTATTGAGACTCTTTAACACAACATTAATAAGATGAGGTATTAGTCGCCTATCAAATACGACATCTAGGAGAAATGGAACCAAATTCATCCTTTGAAAAAATCGGTATAAAACATTTCGATAATTATTACTTAAAATTATAATCGAATATTACAACCCTTTTCTTTTAAAAGTGCTTGCTAGACATTAAACCTACTTAAGTAGAAATAGCAGTAAACAAACCTGCACCAAGGATGATATCGTATTTTTGTGAATAGTGAAAGGCTTCCCAATCTAAACACTGTATCTGTACACTGGTATTGTTATATTTCGTAGAATATTCTCCAATCTCTGAATTATTATAGCTGTATATATATATATATATATATATATATATATATATATATATATATATATATATATATATATATATATATATATA
Organism: Armadillidium nasatum; assembly: GCA_009176605.1. NCBI lineage: Eukaryota > Metazoa > Arthropoda > Malacostraca > Isopoda > Armadillidiidae > Armadillidium > Armadillidium nasatum. The sequence goes on from SEYY01013052.1 coordinate 12,133, forward strand.
TATATATATATATATATATATATATATATTATATATTAATTTAAGATTTCCATTATTTAATATAACAATTTTTACTGAAGAATTAAATTAATTTTATTTTTATTTATTCATTTGAGTAAATACATGTAATTTTATATATATAATACAGGGTGAATCGCTCTCTCTCGACTCCAGATATGTGCTTATAGATATTTAGTAGTAGCCATAAGTTAAAATTTTCCACAAACAAACAGTGGTATGTGAGAATCGTGTTGACATCACAATAAGTGTTGGAAGTGATCGTCATTAGCGTCAAGGTATGTTTGCACACTTCCATGCCAAGAAAGACTGCCGCCAACATATTAGGAGGGGTCACTGTCTCAATTACCTGCAAAAAAAAAATTTTTTCAATTCGGAAGTGCGTGGCTTTCTGTGATACACTTTCCCTTTCAGCATGCCCCATAGGAAGAAATCTGGAGGGGTAAGGTCAGGTTTGGTATCCAAAGTCTCTTGCAAATGACCCGACCTGCAAAGGCGGAATCAATTTCGTACATGATGACGTTGGACGTGTGGCAAGTGACGCTATCCTGCTGAAAATAACTAATATGGAATTCCTCGTCATCCAAATGATTTACGAACTCATTGAAGATGTTCATATATTAATTTTATTAACTTATGACCAGTACTTTCATATCTAAATCGTATATCTGGATCCGAGAGCGAGTGAGGAAACCCTGTAGTATCTTCAGAACATTGATTTTAAAAAATTTTAATGTGAGAACATGGACAGACATGCAAATTAGTTAAACTTTAAATTTAGATCTCTTAAATTGTAATGCATAAACAATATCTGGTCCCCACTACTTAACAGCTTTTCAGAAAATTGACGAGGATGATTGGGAAACAATATGACGATTAATCGTCCTACAAAATTATATATATATATATATATATATATATATATATATATATATATATATATATATATATATATATATATATATATATATATATATATATATATATATATATATATATATATATATTATGTTTGAAGTCCAAAATTTATACAATTATGCAAGTCCGTATAAAAATATACTACAACAAATATATTTCAAATAAAATTTAAGCCCAAAAAATATTGATTTTTGTTGTATTTTAATTCAAGCTATGAATAGTCATTTTCGACTGGTTTTAGTTTTTAAGTCTTCCATATAAAGTTGAAAGTTCCTCTAAATTAAACAGTTTTCTTGTTTATCAGTTTAAATTCTCTTAAAAGTAAGTAAAATGCAAGCATATAGAAGTGTAAGAATTATAGAAATTTATAGAATAACTTATATAATAAAAATTTTATATTTCGCTTTTCTATTTCGATTATTTCTCTTTTCAATTATATTCGGCGCTATTGTAATGTAATGTTATATTTGTTCTTATATCACTAACAAGATATGCAATTAAATAGTTATTTCTGCAACTTTTAATAATAATAATCATAAAGTGACAGCAACAAAAGTTGCTTTTATTCTTTAAAGTTCACACATACTTTATAGTTTATAAATTATAATTTTTATTTCTTTTTAAATGTCTTATTCAAAAACACATATCGTTACTTTTTATTTCTACATTTTTATCCTTATACTAACATTACGTATTTTTTTAAACGGCACCTTAAGGAACTTGTGGCCTATGAAAAACAAAATTAAATAAATAAATCTCGATATTTAAAAGGATCTTATTATCTTAAAGAAAAGGTGTTCTTTGTGTTCTAACTCGTACTTCACCTTTCAGATTACTATAAAAACAAAACATTTTGCTTTTTCTTAACTAAAATCCTACACTCTAGTCTTGGAAAACTTGACTCTACAAATCTGCTTGATGTAAATAAATATAAACTATATCATGATATATTTTATAGGAAAATAAAATTAAATAAAACCTATACACAATTAAATTTAAAAAACTTACTTTCTTGTTTTGGTGAAAGGTTAATGGTAACATTATGCTGAAGAAATTCTAATACTTTAGAATGGTGGTCCGTAAAAGTATAGGAATTTAAATCGAGTGATTTCACAAGTAGTAATCCAGTCAATCCTAGACCAGATCCAAGCTCCAAAACACTCTTCGATTTAAATAGACACGAATTTTCTAAACAATAATCTGCTAAGATGTGACTTGCCTGGAAAGATATATATATATATATATATATATATATATATATATATATATATATATATATATATATATATATATATATATATATATATATATATATATATATATATATATATATATATATATATATATATATATATATATATATATAGTAAAACCATTACAAAATTAAAACAAAAACTATGATTTGGCACAAATATAATCAACCCTTCTTTCAAGTTCCAGTACTAGGGAAATAAGTTTCCTGAAGACAAAGTATAGAAGCAGGCATCTTACAAATGACACGCTGCCAGGTGGAGAGTTAAAATTTCGTATGCACCGAATTAAATTTATAAAGGTGCCTTTATAAATTGATTAACATTCATAAGAGAGCACTGATAAATAAAATTTGTGCTTTCTCGGTAAGTTTTATGACTGAAAAAAATGACGAGACTGTGATGCTCAAGTTACCGCATTTAAGATTTACTAATGCAGAAAACTTTATAAGCATAAAGCCTTCCATCATCATCAATCTAAATATAAGACCTATATACAAAAACTTTCTACTGTAAATTTACATCTATTGTAAATACCATACCTTGCGAGTAAAATTAAGAGATCAGTTTTACGAGAGCATTATTTAAGTGCATACTTGAATGGTAGGATTAAACTATTTATTATATATTTGTGAAAACAAGTTTATCCTCTACTTCGTTTATCACTCATTAACAATCGAGCGAAAACACAAAATAACAGAAGTATTGTAGAAACATAATTCGATATAATTTTCTTAACAACCAAATCCATCAAGATTTTGCATACAGGCTTCGAATTGTTAGCATTTTAAGTAAAGAAAAGCCCCCTCACTGAAAAGGAATGAGACTTTCATTCCTCAATTTGAGAACTGTGACAGATATTACATGATAGATAGTTTGAATGATCTGAAACTGAGGGCTTCTCAGCACAATAAATTTTTTTTTCAAACAACCAATTTAAACAGAATCATCTTTTATCATACATATTTAAGTAAACTCTGAGGTTTCAAAAATTCAACTCCTTCAAGATTCTCAATCAATTTGTAAAAGCAGTCACAATTTGTATTATGCTTAACTATAATGTATATACTGTAATATATAATTTGTCCCCTGACAGCTTTATGAGTTGGCTGCTTCTATATTTCGTCTACAAAGAGATTCTCACTCCTCCTATAACACTATGAAACGTGAATTTCATTTTCACTAAATACTACATCACAAAATCCAACTATTTTATTTATGATTCTCATTTTTGTAATAACTTCATGAGGTATTAAATCCCACAAAAATTAAGTCATCAATTAAGTCAAAAAAGTTATTAAATAATAATAATAACAATAATAATAATAATAATAATAATAATAATAATACCTGCCATGTTGTTAAACCTGTGGTTCCTTCAGTAATTAAATTTTTGGTCTCTTTAAGAACAATCTTGATATTATTAATATAATAAGAGCGGTAGTATTCTTCTTGCTTCTTCTTACTATTTACCAGGTTTATATACCTATCATAAACAGATTCGTGAACTTCGATATTTTTATCTTCTAGCTTAAAGGAAAAATAAATAAAAATATGAGCAAAAAATATAGATAGATGTTTTCAAAAACCTTAAAATATGTAATTAATAATCAATTCAAAAGAATGGTTCTTATTTTAAAGTATTTACTATTAATTAATCTATAATATAGGATTATTCAGCAAGAAAAAGTGGTGACAATAGAGAGACAGACAAGCAGACAGACAGACAGAGAGAAAGAGAAAAAAGGAGGGCTTTACATACTTGTCCATTTCGCTTCTAAATGAAAACTCAAAATTGCCCTGCACTGCTCTATTAGATATACTAATACAGTACTGTAATTCTGTTCAAGGGTATTTGATGCTTTGTATTTTTTATAGTTTAAATATTTTTTTTTTATTTTTCAATGTTTTTTTTTAAGAACTCAACAGTGAAAATCTAATCATGATATATTGATTTTTGAGTCTAGTGTCATTTTCAAGTACAATTATTCTTTTTCAAAATATCTTTTTAATAGCTTTTTAAAGTTAAATAATGTGAGGAAGGCAAAAATTAATTATTATCTCTTGAAAAGTATTCACATAGTGATGCCAAAAAATTATTTTTTGAAAGTTTTTCAAATTTGAAAATGTTGCTGAAACAGAAGAAAACTAGTTCTTTAAAATAGAACTGTTTTAAGTGTCATTGTTAGTTTTTGATATATATATAAATTGATTAATTAGGCTCTATTATTTTTAATTAAAAATAAGCAAAAAGGAT
>SEYY01013053.1:0-18407 GCA_009176605.1 Armadillidium nasatum
GGCTGCACAGAAATTTTCACCGTTATCTGTTGTAATACAGACAACCTGAAGAAAATTTTTTTTTAATTTAGTAGTTTCCTTATTAATTTATAGTTATACATTTTTTTCATTATTACGTTATTATTTCATATTGATTTTTACTTACCTTATGCTGAATGCCAAATTGTTGATGGATATCCGTAATATTATTGGCTAGGACTGTGCTGGTCTGAGACACAGATAACTCTCTACAGGCAAGGACAGCCTTCTCTCTCTTTTTTAAAGTATTCGCATTAATCCAGTGAACTGTCATGCTCAGAAAACTCCTGTGTGTCCAGTCCAGCTATCTGAAGTTGTGGCCACATAACTGACTTCCCTGAGAATGTTGGTTAAGTCAGCCTTCCCTATTTTACATATGACATCAAGATCCCTCATTACTTTTCTTCTGGAGGGGAGGTGGAAATCAGAGTTCAGGTTGGACAGGAACTCGGCAAAGAACTCAGACTCCACAATGTGAATAGGCACAATGTCATGTAGCAAAAATCTATCTCATTGTCTCATTGTCTGTTGAGCAGCTGCGACCCCGCTTTGACCCTCCTTCAATTGCAGCACAAAGTTCCTTGTGCAAATAACGATGTTTCTAAATAAAGTTACAAAACTAAATTCACTAGTCATGTAAATAAAATATGTGAAATATTTAATGGTTGAATTTTAAAATTAAAAAGAAATTAAATTCAAATAAAAAGTATCGGTGAAAGTTACTTCCAAACAAGTAGTGCGATTTCAAGCTATGTGTTGATTTAGAGTCAAAGCTCAAGGTTTTTTTACATTGGGAGCATTCAATCTTTCCCTTGCACAAGACTCTATTGCCCTCAGTATACTCCTTCTTGGTCTTGACAGACCCATAGTACTTGATAAGATAGTACATGGGTGCTCCATGTCATCTTGGCAGCTTTTTTCATGGGAAGTACCAGCAGCATCACACTCAATTTCAGGAGTTGTACTTCGACGACTTTCACGGTTTGCAATTCTTTATCCCGTTAAGTACTTATCCATATCTGTTTTATTCCAATTTAAACACAAAAATACTAAATAAATAAATAAATAATCGCTAATCACAAGTAATCAGTAAACTTAGCATATTGGCTATAATAATAATAATAATAATAATAATAATAATAATAATAATAATAATAATAATAATAATAATAATAATAATAATAATAATAATAATAATAATAATAATAATAATAATAATAATAATAATAAATAATGATTCGGACGTCGTCGAGAGCAGATGTGCCTAAAAGCAGATGGGAAAAGAAAAGCGAGAAGAATCAGAAAGAAGATTGAGGAGAGAAAAGAAGGAAGAAGGTTTATGCATTAAGATAGTACTGAACAAAATTTTTAAAAAAACTAATAGCTAAAATTTATTTTAAAATTAGAATTTTGGAAAATATTTTTGCATTAAAAAAAAAAATAATAAATTGAATAAGTTTTGATAAAATTACATCTCAAAATCTATAGAGGAGCAACAAATCTTTCAAGATAATGGACTTTCGGCTTAACATTAACAATTTAAATTTGGAAACATGAGGTTTGGAAATCGACGACAGGATCGGATCATGTGAAGAGAAATAAATGCAAGGACGACAGGACTAGCCATCCGGCCTTGTGATTACTCTGTCAACTGCTTGTAATTACTCCAGAACCAGCATTGGAAGCCATAGCTCGGAGAAGCACAATCTTTTGAAGACCCCTGGGAGAGAGTGTTTAGAGGCTAGTTTGAGAACGATGCTGGTCCTACTGAAAGGGTAAAAACCCTACCTGAGAGTCTGGATAAGACTTATGGACCGGTATGGAGATCAACGAGCCGAAAAACATGATCTTTTAGAGGGCTCTGGTAGAACTTCTACAAGCAGATGGGGAAAGATGCTGGTTCTACTGACAGGGTGAAAACCCTTCCTGGGAGAGGTTGTAGATTGTAGATTGTAGAATAAAAATAATAATAATATATAATAATAATAATAATAATAATAATAATAACAATTATTATAATAATAATAATAATAATAAATATTAATAATAATAATAACTATTTTTATTAATTATATTATATATATATATATATAAATCAGCAACGAAAAAACCCATTGTGAAATTGCATATTAATTAATAAACTTTCTAATAAACCAATAAACAAAATATTCAATAAACCATATATATATATATATATATATATATATATATATATATATATATATATATATATATATATATATATATATATATATATATATATATATATATATATATATATATATATATATATATATATAACAATATATTTTTATTATCGAGGGCAATTTGATATTTTTTTAATATCGATATTTTTTTTTTTATATCGGCATTCCTAGTTTAAGTATTAACTTTTAATTAGCAGAAAGAGTAATAAAATTTGGCTGATTAAATAAGAAACTGAAATATAAGCTCAAAATTGTTTTTTTTTAAGAAAAATGACGAAACGCAAATTGGTAAGCGCCAATTTCAAAAAACTTCCCAAAAGCCCAAATTTTCTTAAAAAAGTTGTTAAGCGCAAAATGCAAAAGCACACATTTTCGAATTTTGCGCGAAAAGCGCAAATTTTTTTTTAAAGCGCAAATTGCGTTTTCATTTGCGCTTATGCCCACCTCTGGTTGCTAGTGGATCTAAAAGATTTGATATATATATATATATATATATATATATATATATATATATATATATATATATATATATATATATATATATATATATATATATATATATATATATATATATATGTGTGTTTTGTTTGTGTACTTCAGTACTTTAGCAAAACCACTTCAATTTAAAACCACTTTTAATAAAATAATAAAAGATAAAATACTAAAATATGAATAACAGATGAAGTTAGAAAGATATAACAAAAGTAGAAGACTAATTTTGTTATATATCAATTTTTAACATTAGGTTACACTCTTCCTTTTATTATTAAACAATATCATAGAGCAAAAACACATTTACATGACAACAAAAAACTCGTTACCTTTAATACTCTCCAAAGCATTATCATAATTCCTTACACAGAATCACTTATCTCCTTACATTTTTCCATCTATACATTGTGCAATTTGCATTTGATCTTTACTTTCCCTGAAAAATTATCCCAAACCCTTCTTATAAACAATACGACATTCTCTGAGAAAATTGGAAGAGTCTACACGATCCATTGTACATTGTAAAAACAAACCTTTCAAATTCCTTTCTATTGAAAGAAATTAGAAAGGCTTAGTCAAATTTCTCATATTTCTCTTTTTTTTCTTAGAGCGGAATTATAAAGGCTATTCAGAATTTGGAAGACACTAGAGCGGAATTAAAAAGGAATTAGAGCGGCGTTTATGGTTTTCGTCTATTGCCTTTCTTGGCTTTCTAATGCCGCTCAAATGCCTTTCAAAATTCTTGTTGAGCGGCAACGATTCGATTTCAAAATCTCTCTTGTCCTTCAACACACACACACACAAACACAAAAGCACACATACACACAAAGAAAAAACACACTTTATATATATATATATATATATATATATATATATATATATATATATATATATATATATATATATATATATATATATATATATATATATATATATATATATATATATATATATATATATATATATATATATATATATATATATATATATATATATATATATATATATATATATATATATATATATATATATATATATATATATATATATATATATATATATATATATATATATATATATATATATATATATATATATATATATATATATATATATATATATATATATATATATATATATATATATATATATATATATATATATATATATATATCTTCTGGTGCATAGGCAAAGGTCAAAGACCAACTAATTTCAACTAGAGTTGGAGGAATTCCAAAATCAAAGTCCATTTACAGGCAGACATGTCCCTATACACTGTGTTTGAAAATGTGTATGTCAAAAGAAGTAGGGAAAATAGAACGTATTACTAACGCATCGACAGGGAAATCTGTCGACAGGTTAAATGGTCGACTTTTTTGAAAAAAATCTGACCGCATTTCTCTCTTCAATTTAAACGTGTCGAAAATTTGGCAGTATGTAAAAAAAAAAATTTGTGTCGATCATTTAACCAATATCGCTTTTTAGTTTTCATCGATATATAGGTCTATAATTATTATTATTATTATTATTATTATTATTATTATTATTATTATTATTATTATTATTATTATTATTCTTCTTCTTCTTCTTCTTCTTCTTCTTCTTCTTCTTCTTCTTCTTCTTCTTATTATTATTATTATTATTATTATTATTATTATTATTATTATTATTATTATTATTATTATTATTATTATTATTATTATTATTATTATTATTATTATTATTATTATTATTATTATTATTATTATTATTATTATTATTATTATTATTATTATTATATATATATAATAATTATATATATATATATATTATATAATTATATTATATATATATATATATATATTATATATATATATATATATATATATATATATATATATATATATATATATATATATTGTAAAAGTTTACTTTTATGTTCTTTTTTAAATATATTTATAAGACTATATAAGTATATCTTATATTCATTTATTTATTTAGCTTCAAATAATTGCAACGTTAAATTTTAGATTTAATATTTTATTATTATTTATTTGTAAAAACCATCTAAGTTTATTTTGATTGTAATATAAAAATCGTACAAGACTTATGCTTTACGATTATAAAAGGACGTTCAAACTTCAATAGAATTGAATTGATGGTGAGATGTATTCAAGATGATAATCAATCAGAAAATAGAAGCCTATCGATCAAGAAGATATTCAAGAAATCGTCTAGACTAAAATGGAGCTCTTGGCCACTAGGCGAGAGTAAACCTCTGACCTAAGGTGGAGGATAATTCCATTCAACGAATATTTCACCAAGCCAACAACATTCTCGATCGATAATATTTAAATTGTCTCTTCGTCTATTAGGAGAAGAATGTATGAATCTTAAGAATATAATTTTAGAAGAATTCTTCTATCAAGACGTCTAACTATTTTAACGATGAAGTTATCTATGTTGTTGAACTCAACGTAACTTCTTCCGAAGAGTCTGGAAGTATAATTTAGTTTATTTTGTACATAAGTATCGGTCATAGTTTAACGCTACCTTAGTAAACTTTACTTTTTTATATACACTTCTATTTTTTTTATTATTCCTTTGTCAATATTTATGAGAATTGAAAAAACGTGTCATAATGTCATAATGCAGCGATATTTATATATATATATTATATATATATATATAATATATATAATATATATATATATATATAATATATATATATATATATATATATATATATATATATATATATATATATATATATATATATATATATATATATATATATAAGATCTGATGCAAATGTCTTGCATAATTTTACTTTTTCTTATATAGTCGTTGGTGGTCCTCGACCACTTGCAGCATAAACAGGAATTGGTCTTCCTCTTTTGTAATGCTTTGATTATATTTTTGAATGAGTGTTACACTACGTTCTGCTAAATCATTTGTCACTTTTAAAGATTTTAAGCAAACTTAACCTTCATTATATGATTGTTATTGACTCCACTACTTAGTGTCTGACTGAAGAAATGTGATATCGATAGGAAATGCTTTTAGCAACTTTTTTGAATGCTTTTTGACACTATAGTGTCTTTAAACTTATCGTACTAATGTTAAATGTTCACAGTTTCCAATGCTCTTCATTGCAGTTATAATGTTCCTTCTGAAAGACAATTTTTTTCTTTTTTCTTCTATTATAGTTTTATCAAAAAGTGCTAAGCTCAAGTTCTTCAGCAAGATACCACAAGTGCCGTGAAAAGGAAGCAAGAGCAGTTTCCGCAATCTCTTTTCCTTTTTAATACATCTGATTTGTGACTAGTGCAAGGTCATTTTCAGGAGCAGAAGTTGCCAAAGGAGCTTATATCCAAGGTCGATTGTAACTTATTCCGGAAGATTCTTTAGCTACAAGTTTAATTTGATGTCGTAAAAGGTATATTTTTAAGCAGTTAATAAATTTGGCTTTCCACCATGCTTGATGCACGGTTAAATGCCACGTTTTGGCATTTGACCAAGAATAATGATTGTTAATTCAAGAAGCTCTCTGTAGTCATCATGGAGTTGGGTATTTTTTAGTTGCTTAAATCAAAAACTTAAGTTTCTATTTTATCTGTTTTTTTAATTTCATTTGTAAAGGGTTAGTATCGTTTCAAGTCAAAATGTCAAATTTCTCTTTTAATCTTTTGAAAATAAATATATCAGGACCAGATATAAATCCTAAACACAGAGGGAGAATACCTTCTCCAACATTATTTCTATGACAATAATTTGTTGCATCACAATTTCAAAGAGCAACAAAAGCAATACCATTTATTATTGTATTGCCGACAAGGTGAATATAGCAATAATTTTTTCAGTTTCTGCTGAATCAGAGTATGTGCTCCATTCCTATGTCCAGTATTCGATGCGGTCGTGTCGAATGACAAAGCTTGCATTTTGTCACAAATGAAAAACACTGGAAAACGCCCTCTGCAATGGATTCATCAGTTCCTGCTGTAATTTTTGGGACACCAAGAAGTTTCTAATTCCGTCTCCTGATACTACTATAGGCAAAAAAGATCTGAAAGAAGTTTACCATCCCAACGTACTGTTAATGAGATCGTGGGGGAGAAACTAATCATTAGTTCTTTCGCTTTTTCCTCCCGATATATCATACGGCTACATCGGATGGTCTCCCTACTCATTGAAAGATTGCCGACATTATGTCAAAGACTAGCATCCAAAGGTTGCAAAATATGAGCAGCTTCTCGAATTGATGCCCGTGTTCGATCAAGACTGTCAGCAATCTCCGGTGTCATGATCGATTTTTTCCTTAATATCTTACCCGGATTAAAGGTGGAAGCATTTTCAACAGATTCAAAAGTGGCGTTTTTAGATTCACTATTACTGCTAATAATAACTGATTCTAAAGTAACGGTTGTTAAAAAGTACACAATATCTGAATCTGATTTCTGACGCCATTAGAAACTCTCTAAGTTTCTTTGCTGAGTGCGATGTTGTAGATCTGCTAACTTCTTATCAATTCCTACCATACATCCTGGTCTTCCTTTCTGCTGTTGAGTCATCAAGAGCGCTTTGTATTCTTCTTTCTTAATAAGTTGAAAAGCATCAGCGTGAGCAACGTCTAATAGGTCTTTCAGATTATCCACGAATGAATTTTCATAAAACCTCTGGACAACTGATTATAGACTGCAATTTTTGTGTAACGCCGCTCTCCACTCTTGATATGCCATCTCGACACGTTTAATACAGTTGTAATCTGCTGAAGTTGAAACCCTTTCCTTGTTCCAGAATTGAAATATTTCTTTTATTACTTCTGTTGCGGAATGGTGAATCAATTTCTTCTCATTGTAATGGAAATAGAAGAATCGTCTTAGCATTTTCCCCCTGGGTGGAAGCTTATCATTAACCATTTATTCTAAAGGTTCACAAATTAGTCATCCTGTTGTTTTAGCTCGAGTATTTTCTGACATTAGTTTAAAAAGTAAATATATAATGGATTATCAGTAGCTGAATAGAATAGAAGAAGTACTTTATAATTTAAGATACTTTTTCAAAACAAATTCAATTTTAATATTTTTCAAAGCTTTTTTTATTTTAAATAATCAAAGATTCTGAAATATAAATAAAGAAAAGAATTTATTAAAGGATCTCCACTATATATATATATATATATATATATATATATATATATATATATATATATATATATATATATATATATATATATATATATATATATATATATATATATATATATATATATATATATATATATATATATATATATATATATATATATATATATATATATATATATATATATATATATATATATATATATATATATATATATATATATATTGAAAGCCCTTGAGCAACCTCTAAATATGATTCGGTTTCTTTGAAATTTTGGTTTAATTGTTTTTTTCATGAAGTCAAATAAAATTACCACCTAAGACTTGAAATTAAAAAATTTTTTTTTTTTACTTCGTCTGTTATTCATATGTTAATGTTTTATCTTTTATTATTTTATTAAAAGTGGTTTTAAATCTATCTATATATATATATATATATATATATATATATATATATATATATATATATATATATATATATATATATATATATATATATATATATATATATTTTTTATCTTCTCAGCCTTGACCACCCCACGCTGATGGCCACACTTCGCTAATGAAGCCGCCCGCCGCAGTCGGCCTCGTCCAGAGATCTTTCAAATATTTCAAATATGCTTTTTAGGAAAATCCGGGATGGCCGCCATGTGCCCAAAGTCCTCTCAGAGAGGTATGTGATGTAGGATTCTGTGTTATGTAAGGGAGGGGATCTTTGTATTTGTGTTTTTTTGGTATTTGTATTTTTTGTATTATCACTGAACCACTTTTTAATATAGGTTTCTACCTTACCACTATACTATACTATATATATATATATATATATAATATATATATATATATTAATATATATATATATATATATATATATATATATATATATATATAACTTAGAAACGGCACAGTGCCCACCAATTATCTTGATTAAAGTGCCAGAAAAAACTGAAACTACTATACTTAAGAGCTACAAGATAGTGGTGAGAATTAATCATAGGTGGAAAAATGGAGCAATTGCAGCATAACAAGAAAGAGTAGTGGTCAAGGACAAGTTAAGTTTGTTTAAGAATCGGTTCGGGTGATCTGGGATATGTGTAGGTTCCCTTATTTACTGTTCCAGATCTTTAAGAATACTTAATTATTTAGCCTTCTCCTAATTGTATCAGCGTGAGAGAAGCTCAACTTCCCAGTATGGTGAACGTTGAAATAGCCCACGTAGATAATCTCAGCATTTGGATGAGAATAATAATCTTGTGGGAGATTAAAAGATATTCAAAAAGAACTGGAAAATCTGTTTCATTAGGAAAGCAATACAGAAAAAAAGATAATTAGATAATAAGATAATAAAAAGATAATTAGAAAATTGGAGATTATCAATACGTTTTACATGAGTGCCTACATAGGCTCCATCCTTAGGGAGAAATTTGTGAAATAAATTACAATGGGAGAAATTTAGATTAGTAGAGAAGAAATAAATGCCTGGATAACTTCTTAGACAGAAGTAAAATATTAAGATGAGAGGTAGAAAGATGGTGCTCAACAGATTCGAAATTAGCATGTAGGTCACGGACGTTAGCAAAGTCAGCAGAGAAACCACCTCTGAGCCAGCTCTAACTCCAGCTACCCCGAATTCATGACCCGAAATTGAACAGAACGTCCATTAGCACAAACACACACGCAAGTAATAAAGAAACAATTAATAGGATAATTTTCAAGTTTAAAAGATTAGAATTTATAAGGAAAATATAAATATTATAAAAAGATAAAATAACAGTGCACAAAAAACTAACTAAAGTGTATGATGTAGAAAAAATGCATATTACTAACCTAGAAACTAATTACAACTAACTACTTTAAACCAAAAGGTTAAAAAGAAAATAATTTAAAAATTAAGGCGAAAAAAACTTCTTTATAAAGCGGCAAAATTTTGTTTCCATTATTAAGAAAACATTAAAAATAAACAAAAGAGAAAAGCATTTCATTAGCGTTCGCACACACACATGTAGGAAATTAAGTCCTTAATTTGAAAATCGGGTCATTTCCAAGGAACATTGGGCACCAACGTCTCCTGACCTTACCACGCTGGATTTCTTCCTATGGGGAATGCTGAATAGGAAAGTGTATCGCAACAAGACACCTACTCACATATAATTGAAAGATAATATTCGAAGGGCAATTGACGCTGTGACACCCAATATGTTGGCAGGAACCTTCCGTAACATGCAAGAGCATGTGCAGGCATGTCTTGATGCTCATTGTGATCACTTCCAACACTTGTTATGATGTCAGCAGGATTCCCACATACAGGTTTCTTCGTGGCAAATTTTATTAACTTCTACGTTTTGACCACTGCTTTGATATTTATAAGCGTATATCTAGAGAAGAGATAGAGTGGAACACCTCTTATATATATATATATATATATATTATATATATATATATATATATATATATATATATATATATATATATATATATATATATATATATATATAAATTTTATTAACTGCTAGTGATGTTATAATTTCGAGGAATCGAACCCGGGCCCAAAAGATGGAAGTCCGTTGTGTTGACCACTACTCCACTGATGGTTCAAAAGGAAATAATCCAGAACTTCTACTGACATATCTCGCCTAGTGAAAAGTCCCTTCAATATTTCCCCGACCACAACTTGGGCGTAGCGTCAACATGGACCAGGTTCTATCCTGAATATAAATCGCAGTGCAAATGTTATAATTTTGATAACCACTATGATAAATCAACCGTGGAATCATTATTTATAATTTTATTAACTGCTAGTGATGTTATAATTTCGAGGAATCGAACCCGGGCCCAAAAGATGGAAGTCAGTTGTTCACTGTTGAATTATCATAGTTAACCCTGGTTGATGTTGGTAGGAGTCTAGCTTTTGCTAACCATAAGTTATATATATATATATATATATATATATATATATATATATATATATATATATATATATATATATATATATATATATACCTTTTTTTTTACCCTTTTTACTTTCTCACCCCCTGACCACCCCACGCTGAGGTGGCCACACTTCGCTAATGAAGCCGCCCGCCGCAGTCGGCCTCGTCTAGAGATCTTTCAAGGTAGTGATGCCCCAGGAGATTCTTGGGCGAGAGTTGGAAGGACAGTGTAATAGAAAGTGTGACTCGGTCTCCGGGGCCTCTCCGCATCTGGTACAAGTGGGAGATGTTGTCTGGTTTATTTTGAATTTTTGTTTGTATTGTTGTAAGTTTGGGTGGTGCCCACATCTCAATCTTGCTAATGAGATTTGTGAGTGTCTTGGGAGGCTGCTGAAGTCGGGGTTTATTTCGGGAGGGTGTGTGTCAAGGATGTTATTTGGTGGTCTGTTGATCAAGTAGGAATGAGTTAGTTGAGTGTGAATATGTTTGGTTATTGTGGTGTTGGGGGGAGGTGGGGGGATGTGATTTAGGATTTGTTTATAGAAGGTACCAGTGGATGATGGAGGTTGTTTTAGTCTGTGTTTGGTAGGTTGGAGGAGAGTATTGTGGCATGGATGTGTGGGTAGACGGGTTTTTGCGTAAAATTGAGTGCCTATCATTTCGAGGTGGTTTTTTAAAGGTGGTATTTTGGTTTCATTATGTAGGTGTTGTTGAGGAGTTGTGGGTGTGCAGCCGGTGATTGTGCGGAGGGCTCTATTTTGCGTTATTTGGAGTGTCATTAAGTTTTGATTGGAGAGCATTGGGTGCCAAGACAGGGGAGGCATAGTTGATGGTGGGGTGTATAATTATTTTGTTTGTAAATGGCAATTGAGGTTTGTATGTTGTTGTTTATGTCTGTGTTGGCCACTGTTTTGAGGATGTTGAGTTTTCTGTTTGTGGCTGAGGTGGTATTTTGGATGTGTTTGGTGAAAGTGAGGTGGGTGTCAAAGGTTAGGCCGAGAATCTTTGTAGTTTTGTTGAGGGGTATGGGAGTGTTGTTTAAGAGAACTTGTGGGTGGGTGTTGGATAGGTGTTTGTCTGTTGTTATGAGGGTTATGGAGGATTTGTTTGGGGATGCCGTCATCCGGTTTTCTGTCAGCCATGTTTGGATTAGTGTTGAGTAGTCTTGTGTGATTGTTGTTGCGGTAGCGAGATTTTGGTGAGTGGTGGCAATAGTTATGTCGTCGGCGTATGAAGTAATGTGGGTGTGAGTTGTTTGGGGTCGAGGGAGGTCTGCTGTGTATAGGTTAAATAGTGTGGGGGATAGTATGGCTCCCTGGGGTACTCCGTTTCTTATGTTTATGGTCCGAGATTTTTGGCCGTTTTGTTGTATTTGGGCGGTTCTTCCCGATAGGAAGTTGGCTAACCATTTCTTGATGTTTGTTGGGATGTTGGATTGGAGGATTTTATGGATTAAATTGTGTCTCGGGACAGTATCGAAGGCTTTATTTATATCTATTGCTATTAGTATTGTTTTGTGATATGGGTTGTGGTTTAGTCCGTTTATTATTGGTTGGATGATGTTGGTGAGTGCTGTGGTGGTGGAGTGCTTGGGTTTGAAACCGTGTTGGAAGCTTTGTTGTGATATGAATTGGAGGATAGAATTTAGGATTAGTTTTTCAAGTAGTTTTGAGATAGTGGATAGGAGGGAGATTGGGCGATATGAGGAGGGGTATCATGGGTCTTTGCCTGGTTTTAGTTTAGGAATGATTAATGCTTTTTTCCATTGGGGAGGGATATAGTTGAGTTGGATGGATTCGTTGAAAATGGTGGTTTGGTATGTGGTTGTGTGGGGGGATAGGTGTTTTAGGTAAATGTTTGATATGTTGTCTGGTCCTGTTGCTGGAAGAGTTTATAATATATATATATATATATATATATATATATATATATATATATATATATATATATATATATATATATATATATATATATATATATATATACAATGAAATATTAAAAAAATATATAATATATATATATATATATATATATATATATATATATATATATATATATATATATATATATATATATATATATAATTATATAATTATGACAGAAATTTTAATATACTTTACTTTATATAGAAGAAAAAATAGAAGGGGGAAGTAATACTCAAGTGATTTTTCTTCTTTACTAAAAAAAAAATTGTACAAAACAAACTTTATAAAAAATTTACTTTATACATTATAAAAAAAAAATATATAAAAAATATTAAGAGTATTCTTCTACATCTACTTCTGCTGAATATTCTTCCTGTTCTGTCATCCTTATTCTACCATATAAACTAGTTGAGCCAAGTCTGAAAAAGGATAATATAGACTAGTTTTTTGACTTGACTCAAATAAAATTTGATTTTTAAATCTAATTTTTTAAAATATAGTTCAAATGGTAAAATAAAAAATTTTATTTAATAGGATCCCCTTTCTTTTAACTCAATATTATGTAAATAATATGAAAGGACAAATTCCTTTATGGTTTCAGCAAAAACTATAGGAATTTGTACATACCCTTTTGTTTGTGAGTAGGTGATCCACATTCCTACTGATGATCTTCTTGGATTTTGGCTTTGGCCTCTGTTGTTTTTGATCTACAGCTGGAGGCTTTTATAGAAATGTTTCCTCAAAATAAATAATAGGAAACAATTAGTACATGTATAAAATTACTTTTATTTGTCAGTGGCCACTGTAGTTGTTATCTTGTAATTTATTTATTGCCAAAGTATGGCAGAGCTTAAACCATAGTTCTAGCTCCAAAGAATGTATATTGGTGATCTGCTAGTATTCAGGAAGAAGATTTTTCTAGAACCCAAAAGCCACACCTTGTTTTTTTTGGAGTGGTCAAAACAAAGACCAAGTAGCCAAAAAAGTTTTAGCTACAAATTATTTTTAAGTTTATTTTTTATTTTATTTCAAAATTAGATTTATAAAATCAAATTTTATTTTAAATGTAAATGTAATGTAAATACAATGGCCACATGAAAAATAAAAGGTAAAAAATTTAAACTTACTTAAATTTATAATTTTTTAATAAAAAAAAGAAAGAGAAAAAAAATTAATTTCTTTAATTCCTTCTCTTTTTGTATACTGGCGCGGAGAACCAAAAATTGAATTGTAATAAAAATTCAATTTTTGTCAAAATGAAAAATAAATTTACAATCAAATTTACTTTTACATTTTTATTTCAAACATACATTAATATTTTTATGGTATACATAAAGATAATGATATATGTTTGATGTTATGTCTAGAGATATCTGCTTTACAATTAAATTATATTTGACCTTTTTCTAACAATTCTTTATGTAAATTTCTGCACATCAGTGCTGCTTTTCTAGGAACTTTATTATTATTATTATTATTATCATCATTATTATTGTTATTATTATTGTTTGAAACTGCTTCTGACTGATGATTTATATCAACAGGCTCTGATGAACTTTTATGCAGCAAAATTACATCTGATGGATGTCTTTCAACTATCTCCCTATTAGATTTTCTAATAGTAACTGATACAGTTTCATCCAAAGTGAATTTTTTGTTACTTGAGTTACAGTTCCCATTTGAAAGAAATAAGGTTTACAAAATTTTTCTTTTATAGCTATGAATATCTCCAATTTCAACATTTGTATGTTGTTTATTTTGATACCTGTCTTGCTTATTAGTAGCAAGATACTGTAAGTTTGCTAAAAACTCATTATGATAGAGATCATTTAAATTTGCTTTTACTTTTCTGTACTTTTGAAAAGCTTCAAACAAAACATCATGATCTCTATCAGAGGACCAATCTGGATCTTCTGATTGACCTTCCTCATCATTATATAAACAATTTGAAATAACCACTGATGGGACTTCATATCCCTTGACCAATATCTCAGGAGTTATTGCAAAAGGGATACTTGGGTCCACATCAGGATCAATTAATAAAGACTTAAAAGCTATAGGCCTTTTATTTATTAACATATTGGTTTCCTTAACTAATAAAGAAAAATCATCAAATTTTAATATATTTTTACCTATGGCACTGTAAATTATAAATTTCACTTGTTTGACTAAAGATTCCACAAGACCTCCAAGAAAACTAGCTTTAGCTGGATATGGAGAGAATTCTAGTACTTTAATATTATGTAATGTTAAATAATTTTTAACATCATCATCATTTAAAAAGTTTTTTATTGAGTTTATAGAACTTATAAAAGTTGTTGCTTGGTCACAAACTATTACTTGTGGAAACCCATAGTCAAAAACATGAAATTGAAATGCAGAAATAAAAGACTTATTATCTAAATTACTACATACTATTAAATTTACGGCCCTAGTATATGTACATGTTATGATTAATATATATATACTTTTTCTTGAATATCATTAATTTTTATATTAAAGGATCCCAGATGATCTATAAAAATTTCTCGAAAAGGTATTTGAGAAGGGTTTATTCTATAATCCTTGTAATGATTTTGGTTATTTTTTATAGTTCTTCCATACAGTAATTTACACTTAAAGCAATCCTGAATATTTTTCTTTACAACAGAATAAGCTGTAGGAATATAAAACTCTTTTCTTAATATAGACAGTAATTTATATATCCCAGCATGCTTCATTTTGAAGTGTAATTCTTTTATAATAATTTCTGTTAATTTATTATTTTTATGAAGCAGTACTGGATTCCTGTGTTCAAAATTAGAGTTCAAATTTGCAAATTTACTTTTGACTCTTATAATTTTATTTTTATCAAGAAACAGATTAAGTTGTGTAACTAATACAGTTTCTTTATTTTTTGTTGGATTTGCTAAAAACTGTAATGTGTCCTGAAAACTTTCTAGTTGAGCTTGTCTTATGATGACATTACAACTTTCTTCATATGTACAAATTGCATTTGAACCATAATTTGGAAATAAATTTGAGTTTTTCAAATTTACTTTTATTTTTAAATTATGAATAAACTTCCTTACCAAATGTGCTACTTTACATATTTTAGTAAAAGAAGAAAATCTATCTAATTTAAATAATGGAACATACTGACAAGTTTGAACATTGAATACATTAAAATTTTCAGTATTATTGTATAAAGGATTAGGGATAGTAACTCTTAAACTTTCATTGTTATTATCTATAATAGGGCCTGTCAGGTAATTGGTTTTATTTAAAACTTTGTAAGAAGTACATCGAGTTGTAAAATCGCTCGGATTCATAGAGCCGTTACAGTGTTGGAAGGTTATAGGATGCTTTTCACACGCAGTTTCAATAAAATTCAACACATTATTTATTACCGACCCTTTCTTTTCTATTTTGTCAAATTTTTGTACTTTATTTATTAACCAGTTTAAAGCAACCATTGAGTCAGTATAAAGATGAATGTCCTTTATTTTTATAGGACAAAATGTATTTGTTAAATTTTCTATTCATTTCATTTACACATTCAACTCCAAATTTGACAGCAAATAGTTCTAACACAGGAATGGACCTTTTACTGTTCATATCTGAAATAATTTTATTTTTAGCACACAAAAAGTGCAATTTTTTGTCATTTACATTTTGTAAATATAATACAGTACCATAAATGGCTTTGCTGGCATCTGTATAAGCTATAATATTATAAGTGGCAGAATAATCACCTATAAATCTTTTTAGCTCTGGTTTTTTACTTTTGTTATACTGGGAACATATATTTTTATATTCTTTTAATATTTTACTATCTAATTTGGTGTCCCAGGAAATGTTTTTATTATTTTGCAAACTATGTAAAAATAGTTTGGCTCTATTTCTACCAGGTAGCCCAATATTCAAAGGGTCAAACAATCCATTTATGGAAGATAAAATTTTACGCAAAGTATTTGCTGTAGGATCTAATATATTATTGTTATTATATATGGTATCATTTTTTGTATCCCAAATCATTCCTAGTAGCTTTGTTGTATGATCTCCTACAGAGTCATTTTCATTTTTACTGTGTAATTCATCATCCATTAATTTTTTAAATTCTGGAGAATTACTGTAAAATTTTTGTAAATTAAATTTGTAATTATTAAATATTGCATGTGATTTATGATATGCTTGAAGGATGTCACATTCAGAATTGGAAGAAAAACCTATATTGTCCATGTACGACAGGTTGAATAAACCTTTTCTTAGTTCATCTTCAAATGCATCACAAGTGTCAACATGCAAAATTAATATAATATATAAAGCTAACATTAAAATGGTAGGGCTACATCTAATACCAAAAGGAATTCTCATTAATTTGTATGCTGTTACTCTAAAATCATTTTCTTTTATGTTATTAAACCAAAGAAAGTGCAATTTTTCACTATCTTCTAGTAATAGTTCAATCTGATGATATGCTTTTTCAATATCAAATATAAGAAGATATTTATTGAACCTAAGCAAAATGAGCGCAATATCCAATTTATTATTTAAATTTGGGCCTGGCAAGCAGACATTATTATGAGACAGATTGTTCACCTTGTCCTTTTCACAAATGTTTGATAGATATACTATACGACATTTAGTAGTTTCCGTATTTTCTCTGAAGACTGCATTATGAGCTATAAAAGATATTTCATTTTTATTTTTTAATACATTTATATTTTCCACAGGTTGAATGATGCCATTCTCTAATTGTTCCTTTATTACATTATCATATGCCTCAAATTTTTTAGGCTGTTTACTATATTTTTTGTAAATTGATTTTAATACAGAATTTGCCAAATGAAAATTATTTGGCAAAAATTGTAATAGTTTTTTATTCCAGAGTAAAGGCATTATCAATCTACCTGTGTCATTTATATTTGTATTTTGAATAAGATATCTAATAAGCTCAATATCCAACTCAGAGAATTTTTTAGGATTTTCAAAATTATCGTAATTTAAAAGTGACTTCAAAGAATTTTCATCTAAAAAATCATTATCAATATTATTTTCAATATTTAAATTTATGTTTTTATTTTTATTATTATTATTTTGTGAAAAAGATGAGATTGAACAATCTGCTTCAAGTCATTGTAATTTATTATCAATTTTGACATTTTTACTAAGCAAGTCTGCCTGTACCGTGAAGTTTTTTACATACTTTAGATATGGCAGATTTTTACTCAGTTTGTTTAAGTCACCAGCCAACAATATACCACAACATGTATAATACAGAAGTGAAATGTTATCATTTATACCAAAAGCACAAGTATTCAGTGGTAAAATATGAGATCCATTCACCCCAAGAATTACGTGTATTTCTCTGTTATTTTTATTTCCTAAGTGTTTGTCAGCAAGTGGTAATTTATTTTGTTGAAAGGCAGTTAATATTTCAGTACTAGGCATGTTTATTTTTGGATTAATGGATGGAACCACTGCAGCCACAATATTACACCTTTTATTATTTATTTTTACATCAATTTCAATAATTGAAGTTTTATAGTATTTGTTATTGTTAAAACCTTTTATATTCAAAATGATATCACTCTGTACTACTTTAAACTTAATTTTCTCTGCTACTGATTGAGAAACAAAATTAAATTCTGACCAGAATCGTAAAGAATTCTTAAATTGATTATTATTATTTTTGTTTATACTGGTTGGCTGTAAATGTTGGTAAAATTATAT
>SEYY01013054.1:0-7500 GCA_009176605.1 Armadillidium nasatum
ATATATATATATATATATATATATATATATATATATATATATATATATATATATATATATATATATATAATATACTATATATAAATAATATATATATAATATTATATAACGTTGCATGATACCTTTTGGTCGTTTTGATTGACGTACAACAATATACTTGCAAATCTTTTTTATTAATATATATATATATATATATATATATATATATATATATAATATATATATATATATATATATATATATATATATATATATATATATACATAGAATAATTATATTATAAAAATTAATTAATTAGTGAATTTCAAACTTCCGGCATCGCTTTCTTCTGCAGTGGTTTTATTCGTTCCATTTATAGGCTCTTAATTTACTTGTGTTCTATTGCTCGTGGGATGTGTTCTGTGTTCTTTTTCAGTGAAAAAGTAGTTCCTTAGCGTTTGGCTTTTTTTTTCTGTGACATATATTGGGCAATATTTATATTTTTTTAGTGAAATTAACATTGTTTTTTAAAATGGAAAGGTGGCTGAAATCTGGAACTCTTAAGAGAAATGCAGCAAACGTTGAAATTCAACCTGCTTCCTCAACTGCAAGCACTTCTAATTAGCATGATGATTTTTTACAAACGCAAGGAAACCAGTGTGCAGTGACTGATAGTGGTATTCTGATAATTGATAATACCATTAATAAAACGAAAAATATGAGGCCTCTTCTAAAGAATAGAAAATATTCTGATGATTACTTGAAATACGGATTTTCATTTATGGGAGATTGAGGACAATCCAAAACCGCTTTGTGTTATTTGTGGAGAAACATTGTCGAATGGCAGCATGAAGCCATCTTTATTAACGCGTCATTTAGAAACTAAGCATCCAGTTTACAAACAAAAAGATGTCAGCTTTTTCCAAAGACTATCAAATGTCTCCAGTGTAACTTCGTATCTTATGTCTGCGAACCAACTCAATGAAAACGCTGTGGAAGCATCGTACAGAATAAGTTATCGTATTGCTAAAAGCGGTAAAAATCATACAATTGCTGAAAACTTAATATATCCTTGCATTAAAGATGCTGCTCAGTGTTTGTTCGGTGAGGACTATGCTAAAAAAGTTAATAATATTCCCTTCTCAAACAATACAGTCTCTCAGAGAATTAAGGAGATGTCTGAGGATATAGAATATACAGTAATTAAAAGGATAAAAAAGAGTCCCTTCTTTTCATTACAGGTGGACGAAAGCACAGATGTTTCCAGCCTGTCAATTTTGCTTGTTATTGCACGATATTTGACTGACAACAAACCTGAAGAAAATCTTTTACTGTGCTATCCTCTCACACAAAGATGCAAATGGGAGGATATATTTAATGCCATTCACGGGTATTTCTGCGAAAAAAATATTTCTTGGGTTAATTGCTGTGGTGTATGCACAGATGGTGGAAAATCAATGTCTGGCTGTTATACAGGCTTACGCGGTCGTATCAAAGAAATAGCTCCCCATGTAACTTGGAGTCATTGCTGTATTCACAGACAAAATCTAGCGATCAAACGCCTGCCAGATTCATTGAAAGAGGTGCTTGATCAATCAGTCAAAATTGTTAATTTTATCAAAGGCAGTTCAACAAACTCCAGACTATTTAAATCTTTGTGTGAACAGATGGACAGCATTCATACCACATTACTTTTTCACACAGAAGTAAGATGGCTTTCAAGAGGAAAGGTGCTAACAAGGTTGTTTGAATTGAGACGAAGTTGTAATTTTTTTTTTTTTTTTTTTTGAAGATCATCATTTTAAGTTGGGCTCTAAATTCCATGAATGTAAATGGCTTCAAAAGCTTGGCCTACTTGTCGGATATTTTTTTGGAAATAAATAAACTTAACTTAGGATTACAGAACAGTTCCATAAATATCTTTAAATTGTCTGACAAAATTGAGTGTATGATAAAAAAAATTGGACTTTTGGGAATGTTGTATTATTAAAGACCAGTGTGAAGTTTTCGAGAAACTTCATAGTTTCTTATCTGAGAACGAGTTGAATATGTCAACTGAACTAAAAAATAGCATTATAGCTCACTTACAAGAATTAAAATGTCATTCAGACAGTATTTTCCCAAGCGAAATTGTGAAGATAACTGGATTTCAAATCCTTTCAACGATTTATTCTTTGAACAGGCTGAAAAATTATCAGTTTGTGAAAAAGAAAAATTGATTGAACTTTCAACCGATTCCTCTCTACAATCTGAATTCAAAAAAAGAAATCTCCTTGAGTTTTGGATAACAGTGAGAGAAGAGTACCAAGAACATAGTGAAAAAGCAATAAAATATTTATTGCCATTTACGAGCACAGAACTTGTCGAAAGAGCGTTTTCATCTTATGCATATATAAAAAATAAATACCGTAACAAGCTTCACGCTGTTCCCGACTTGATTGTATATTTGTCGTCATTTGAACCCGATTTTAGAAAACTCTGCTCCATGAAGCAATCTCAAGGATCACATTGAAATTTATTAACATCTGTGTTTGAAACCTTGCATGTCAAGATGAATCGACATTGATCATAAATTCATAAGCCAGGTAATGTGGTATTATATATATATATATATATATATATATATATATATATATATATATATATATATATATATATATATATATATATATATATATATATATATATATATATATATATTACGGATGGAGCGATACCAAAATTTTTTATAATATCGATACCTTTAAAAAAGGCCGATCCAGATACTTGCCTCCATCCCTAATATATATATATATATATATATATTATATATATATATATATATATATATATATATATATATATATATATATATATATATATATTATATATATATATAATGGATTTTGTGTGTGTACGAGGGTACTCGTAAATAAAAAACATTTTGAAGGGGTACGTAAGGAGAAAAAAAGGTTGGGAACCGCTGGTCCTATTGTGAAGAGGAAGAAAAATATTTTATAATTAGTTCACACGCTGCGATATTTCAATAGTATCGTAGTTAAGGAAGCTAGATACTTAAGCGAGTGACCTTTATTAACCTGGGTCATTTCATATGATCGTAATCTAAAAGAAAGAAACCCAACAAGAGGGTTTGATATAATAAACTAACAGGAGAAGTTGAATACCTCCTGGGAAGAGAATTAGGAGAAGTAGAATTCCTCCTGAAAGAATAAATAAATTGGAGAAGTTGAATACCTCCAGAGAAGAATAAATAAATAGGAGAAGTAGTATTCCTCCTGGAAAAGATTAAATAAATAAAATAGGAGAAGTAGAATTCCTCCTGAAAAATTGAATAAATAGGAGAAGTAGTATTCCTCCTGAAAAGAAATAAATAAATAAATAAAATAGGAGAAGCAGAATTCCTCCTTGAAGAAATTGAGTAAATAAATAATAGGAGAAGTTGAATACCTCCTGAGAGAAAAGTTAATAAACAAGAGAAGTAGAATTCCTCTTGGAAGAGAATAATTAAACAAGAGAAGCAGAAGACTTCCTCAGAGAAGATAGGAATATTAAGCAATTATTAATTTCTTTTGCTGAAGTTATTTTCTTTAAGTTAATTAATAGGAATATTGTTTTATTTTAACGAATATTTTCAAATCACCCCTAAACGTTTTAAGTGATTATTTAAAATTTCGGGCTGTCAAAACAGACGTCAGTCTGCTCCGGACTACGTCTTGTGATATATATATATATATATATATATATATATATATATATATATATATATATATATATATATATATATATATATATATATATATATATATATATATATATATATATATATCGTATTTTTTTAATCAGATTTTTTTAAGGATTAATAATACTAAATATGATGCCAATGTTATATATAATTTAAATACTATATACATGTTATATATAATTTAAGTACTATATATTATTTTCTATATATTCCATAAGATTCAATTCTAAATAAAATGATTAATTTTCACACTTATTTTTTACATAATATTTGTTTTTTTATTTTGGACCTTTATTAAACCAGGGGTCAATGACACATGTTAACTTTGAAAAGTTGGTAATTCTGATATTTGTTATGAAAGGAAATAAACTAAAGAAATTTAGTATCATAAAGAAAAACCCATTTTATTTCTTTTCTTGAGCTTCACTCTTCTCTTTAATTAAATTTAAATTTTTTTTTCAATCAAACAAACTATTTAAAATTAACCTAAACTTGACTTTAGGACCGGTAAGAGTACGTTAACGGCCAGCCAATAGGCCTCACTTAAGCCTAATACTCTTCATGCAATATTTTAATAAAATACTAAACATTTACAAAAAAAAATTAACGAAGAATAAAAATAAAATATTTTAAAAAAAAAAAAAAAAATCAAATTCAATTTTTTTTTTTTTACTTAATTTTCAGTTAACATTACCAACTATTCCGATAATTTTTTATTGCCCCCTAGAATACCAAAGGCCCTTATTTTTATTTATTTTTTCACACATATTTTTATTTAATTTTTATATTTTTAATTTTTTCTTATTTAATTTAAATATTTATTTACATTTTTGGTCCTTTTTTAACTATAAGTGGTAAATGATTCCAAGATTGCTTGCTAACATAATAAGCTTCATTTTGACGCTTAGAAAGTGCAAAGATCCTCTTGAAGCATCTTAAATATATATATATATATATATATATATATATTATATATATAATATATATATATATATATATATATATATATATATATATATATATATATATATATATATATATATTTGCTGAGAAAGGGCTGATGAGGGGCTGAGGGAGCTGGGTAGAGGTAAGGTGATGGGATACCCCTACGCCATTATATATATATATATATATATATATATATATATATATATATATATATATATATATATATATATATATATATATATATATATATATATATATATATATATATATATATATATTTTTCTTAATATTTTTTCTTTTTTATACTTCTTTTTATTTTCATTTTTATTTTTTATTTTTACTTTTTTTAAATTTGTTTATTTTTTATTTTCTATTACTGTTTTTATTTATTTACTTTAATTTTATTATTTATTTAAAATATATCCAATTGAAACACCCTGTGAGCTGTATTTTTTAACAAGCTGCCTCGGTTTGGCTGGTGCTAACCCCTGCTGAACGGCTGAGTGAATGGTTCCCTGTGCGGGGTGCTGGGCTATAGGATGTAATGTGGTAATATACATGTACTTGTGTTGATGCGAACCCCAGAGGGACGGTTATGGCTCCTTATGTTGAAACGGATCATGAAGGGTATAGGGATGTGGGAGGTGATCCCCTGCTGGGTGCAACGTATTTTAACACTAGTTCAATAATTATTATTTCATAATAATTTCATTAATTAATTTTTAATCAATTAATAACTTATTTTTTCTCACCTTTCCCCAAATATATATATATATATATATATATATATATATATATATATATATATATATATATATATATATATATATATATATATATATATATATATATATATATATATATATATATATATATATATAATATATTTAAATTTTATTTTTATTTATTATTTATTTTA
Source organism: Armadillidium nasatum (assembly GCA_009176605.1). Classification (NCBI taxonomy): domain Eukaryota; kingdom Metazoa; phylum Arthropoda; class Malacostraca; order Isopoda; family Armadillidiidae; genus Armadillidium; species Armadillidium nasatum. Next base: position 5,589 of record SEYY01013054.1, read on the forward strand.
TTTATTTATATATTATTATTTATTTATTTAATTTATTATATTATTTTCTTTTTTTAAATTAATTTTTTTCGGGGGGTACCATAAGGCGCCGACTCAGGGTATGGGAACCCCATCGTGGTTATATATATATATATATATATATATATATATATATATATATATATATATATATATATATATATATATATATATATATATATATATATATATATGAACCGACCGGGGCCCCGGCCCCGGCCAACTCCGGCCATTTTTACTGACCCCGGCCCCGGCCAAAAAATCAGGGAAAACCGGGGTTAAAATGGCAAATTATACTTAAATTTTTATTTTTTTTTTTTAATTTTCAGCCGATTCTGCTGAAACTTTCAGTTATATAGATTTTTTACCGGTAAGAAAAGTCCATTTCTAGCGTTTTTCCGAGTCTATTACGGTTAAAAGTTTTTTTTTTTTTTTTTTTTTTTTAAATTTTACCCTTTTTTAATTGAATGGCGGTGCCAAACCACTTTTTAGAATGAGCTGAAAATTGGACTATTTATTCAAAATTAAATGGGATACAAAAGTCTCTAATAGGCTTTTGTTCCCAGAGTTATAGGAAAAATGTTATAAGCCAAAAACTGACCAACTATAGAAAAAAAAAAAATTTTTTTGAACTAAAAAAATCCACCTTTTCAGACAAAATTTTAAAAAAAAAAAATACAACTATGACATTTCCTATTTTTGGTGTGTATAGAGGAGGGATGGGGCTACAAATTCCTCTACTTACTTTATTCGATGAGATTCGTTGGTTTTGAGATATAGCCTTCAAAAAGGTCCATTTTTGGCCAAATTTCAAAAATTCCCAAAGTTTGAGAGGATATATCTCGCTTCAAGCAAAGAGCATTTAAATATGCACTAAATAAATATTGTTGCCCTGCCCTCTTCTAAACAATATTCACAAATAAAAAAAAATAGTAGGTTGCGTTTTTATATAAATTTTTTTCCTCCAGAAGGGTACGATTTTTGCAAATTTTTTTTCAAGTGCTTATATAACTTTTTTCTAGACGTGATATCAAAACCTATTCCCACCAATGCAAGAAATTGGGGCAAAGGTATTCAGCTAAATTTTCAGCTCATGTGGACCAGTGGTTTGATCCAGTTATTCATTTTTTTCAACTTTGGGTCCAAATAAGTTTCAAACCGTTATAGACTCAAAAAATGCTCGAAATCAACTCAGAAAGAACTTCGTGAAAAAATTCACATACTTTGAAAATTTCAGCTCAATCAGTCAAATAATAAAAAAAAAATTTCAAACAAAATATAAGAAAATTAAGATTTTTTTTCTTTTCTATTTTTTTTTGACCGCTCCTTTTCTGCTAGTGAATGTTCATCTTTGTGTTTTGATTTTAGATACTCCAAAAATATTTGGTTGAAATTTTTTTACTTGTAGCACCCGGAGGTTCTCTTCTAATTTTCTGACTGCAGATGTTAACATTTAGCTATTTCGAGCCTATCCTGAAACATTGTAAAGTATTCAAATACTGCAGAAGCTGATCTTTTAGCCATATTGACTGAAAGTATAAACAAAATAATAATTTTTAAATAATGCAGCTAAATGATACAAGTTTGATACATGGCAATAAAATAACAATATGTATAAATACAGGTTTTAAATTGAAAATTTTATATCTTACATTTTTTCAAACTTTACCTTAGGGTCTTACTTAAGTAAACCTGTTGAATCACTATTATGAATTAGAAAAAAAAAATTTTTTAATTTTTGTACTTTTTTAAAACTTTAACTATACAAAACTGTAATTTTTTGATTTTTTTTTTTTGGAGAAAATGCATATAATCATTAATTTAAGTGAATGTTGCCTATTCTACTCCTTCCTTACAATTAAATAAACCTTATATCTAATTTTCTTAACCTTAA
>SEYY01013054.1:12500-20000 GCA_009176605.1 Armadillidium nasatum
ATTGTAGCCCCATCATTTATCTATAAAACTATCAAAAATGTAGTTTTTTTTTTATAAATATTTTTTTAAAAAAAGTTGTAAATTTTTTTTTTTAACAATTTTTGACTTTCGATAGTTGGTCAGTATTGGGCAAATAACAATTTTTCTATACTTCTGAGAGCAAAAGTCTATTAGAAAATTTTGTAGCCAATAGATTTAGAAACACACACTCCAAATTTCAGAAAAAAATTTTTTATGTGGCCTCACCGTAGATTTGAACATTCCTAAAATTTTCGAAATAACTTCTAAACTTTAACTCCCTCGCAAAAACGTTAGGAATGGAGTTTTTTCGTCGGGAAAAAAGCTATCTAAATTGAAATTTTCAGGAGAATCGGCTGAAATTTTTTTTGAAGAGGTGCGGGGCGCAAGCGCCCCGCATGGCAGTCAACGTGTTAATAAAAATAGGCTAAAATATAGATGGAAACTAAAATTTTTTGGTCAAATAACTATATATATATATATATATATATATATATATTATAATATATATATATATATATATTATTATATATATATATATATATATATATATATATATTATATATATATATACGACCAAATTATTCGACACATTGAATCTGAAGAGAAAAATGGCCGACAAATTTTTTTGAAGTGTCAACCGTTTAACCCGTCTACTATTTTTGCATAGGTTCAACCATTTAGCATGTCGATTATTTTCACTGTTGACGATTTGAGTGTATTTCCCACCATTTAACATGTCGACAATTCAAAACAAATTAAGAAATTATAATATTTTTTTTCCTTTCTTTTTTTTTTTTAAGCCAAAAACTTACGAAATATTTCTGACTGAAAACTCACCAGATCCTCCTCCCATACCGCTTATCTTTTGTTTTTTTGTTGTAGGTTTTTTTTTTGTCCAATCAAAATCTTTATTTCTGTTTTCATCATTCTCCATCTTCATTAAATCATCATTACCTGAACATGTTTTTAAAAAAAAAAATTAGAAAAAATGCTTTTATTATTGTTAGGGTTGGGCCGGATATCCGGTAAAAATAAAATGATTAATTATTTTTTTTATTAGAACAAATTTTCAAATTATTAATGTAAATAATGAATGTTCCCTATTTTTAAGTCTAATTTCAATATATATATATATATATATATATATATATATATATATATATATATATATATATATATATATATATATATATATATATATATATATATATATATATATATATATATATATTATATATATATATATAATATATATAAGGTAGCCAACAACTCAAGCACACACATTTTTAAGGTAATTGCTAAAAACGGCTTAAGATAATCAGAATATTACTCGTCGTTGCACACATACATGAAAAGTCATTCAATACTGTTTTATGTCATCATGTTTTAAAGATGACGTTATCCAAATTTTTGTCAGTCATTGTCTGTACACCCTTGGATTCAATTTCTGAAGGTGGCCATAGCTCAATAGGCTATGTCTGGTGAAACAGAGGCTATCACTCACTGAATAATAACCTTAAGGGCGTCAAGGGTTTGTGGTCGATGAATATATATTCGTGATTAAATTAAGTGGCCGCACAGAAATAAATTACACACAACGAGATCAGCCAATCTGGAACCATTTCCGTTAACTATTGTAATTGTCTTCGAGCTTTGTGTGCTGTTGCCTGTAGCTCCATCTTGCTGAAACCACACATTTCGTTCTTCAAGCACAAGATATTCGAGTTCTGACCTTAAAAAGTTTTCGATCATTTGGGTGTAGTGGACAGAGGTTGTGGTAACAGAAACATCACACTCTTCTAAGAAATAAGGACCGATGATTCCAACATTGGCAACAACGCATGCCCTACACAGTCACTAGCTAGTGGTGCAGCGGTCTTTCGTGTGGCTTGAAAGAGTTATCCTCAGATCAGTAGCGAAACTTTGGTTTGCTTACACCACCACTCGAGTAAAAATGACTTTCTTCATTGAGCAGGAGTATCAATGAGTAGAGCATCTTCCTAAACATGTTTCAGAATATTCTCGCATAACTCCTGCAGCCTAACCAGTCTGTCGCAATGCTTTCTTCAACAACCATCAATTTAAATTGATGAAGTGGAAGTCTTTATGTATGATTCTCCCTGCAGTTACTCGAAAAATCACTGTAGCTAATACGTGCCTTCGTGAAGAACGTCTCGGAAACTGCAAAGCAGATAGCCTCAGTGCTCTGATATTTCCAAACGTACGATAGCTCCTAGGACGACCAGGTTATTTTCTTATTAAAATTGTCCCTATTGCCCTGAAATTTTCAACCCTCTTCAGCATGATTTTCCGAACTAGAAAGTTTTGGTTCCATGGAATACCGCGGTGATCTCGGAATAGTTATTTGGAAAAAATACTTCGACAGCAAACACAAGGCGTGCTTCCGAAAAAGCCATGTTGGCAACTGATGACGGTTGTCTGGACTACCAAATACCAACACACCCTAGTCCACCCCCTTTCCTCCCTTTTTACTAATGACAGGTTTTCAAAATTTGGGAAGTTTTCTGAGTAACTATATATATATATATATATATATATATATATATATATATATATATATATATATATATATATATATATATATATATATATATATATATATATATATATATATATATATATATATATATATATACATATATATATATATATATTATTGTAGATATTAATTATACCACAAACACTGGAATATTGTTAAAAACTCTGTGCTGGGTAATTCATGTTTAATGAAACTGTCGGGAAATTAACGGTTGAAAAGATTTAGCCACACATTCCTCGATGTTGAGGTGATACAAAACATACTGAAAAACTCGTATATTATAATATTATTTATTTATTGCATTTTTTCAGCTTCGTTCTCCGTAATAGCACTGACTATTCATGTTGAATAAATGAGTCATGAGTCATGCGAAACATTTCTGTAACATGTTCCGGAAGATGCTGTCTTCTTTTTTTTTCAAATAAAAGTGACGGTCATTTTCATTTGTGTGGCTGAGTAACCAAACAAATTTTCTGCAATTGGTTTGAAAAATACCTTTACATGTTACACGAAAGATCGTTGCATTCCAAGCAATTGACTGTGTGGTGCGCCATTGTCAATGCTGGTAATCATGGGTCCTAAATTCTTTGAACGTGGTGTAACTGTTAATGTAACCTCTGACCGTTACTTACATTTGCTTGGAAACTTTCAAATGACCACAATCCTAACGTCTTAAGTTTGAAGAAAACAGAGTATGGTTTCATGAGGATGGAGCTACGGCATACACAGCCCGAAGTAAGTATTAAACGAAACGTTTCAAGATCGACTGATCTTGTAGCGTGACCTTCCCAATCCCCTGAATTTTTTTCCTGTGGGGCTACTTAAATCACAAGTGTATACTTGTCGACCACAAACTCTTCACGCCTTAAGGTTAATAGAGATAGCAGGAGATTATACCATATCACCCTTCATAAAGGACTTCAAGAATGCCTATGCAATGACGGCCAAGCATTTGGAGAATGTCATCTTTAAAACAGGATGACTTGAAATTATATTGAATGACATTTCATAATAATATTGAATGACGTTTCATGGGTGTTTGTTTTTTCATTTACCTTGAAAATACATTTTCTTAAAGATACCCTGTATATATATATATATATATATATATATATATATATATATATATATATATATATATATATATATATATTATATATATATATATATATATATATATATATATATATATATATATATATATATATAAAAGAGGAAAAGATGGCAGGGACGGATAGTGTATATGGGGAGACGATAATTGAGAGAGCTGGACAGGTTGGTTTGTTAGTATGTTGAATATGTGTTGGGGAAAAGGGAGAGTGCCTCAAGAATAGCACAATGTTGTATAGTGCCTATATGCAAAGGTAAAGAGGATAAGATGGTGGTAAAAATTATGGGGAGATAAGTTTGTTGATTGTGGTAGGGAAGGTTTATTGACAAGAGAGGTGGGAGAGGAACAAGGATGTTTTAGAAAGGGTAAGATATGTGTAGACCAGATGTTTACACTGAGGATGATTGGTGAAAAAATTGCTAGAAAAAAGGTGAATTGGATTACGCATGCTTTAAAGATTTGGAGAAAGCGTATGGGAAGTGGAGAAGGAGATTATTGAAAAGTATCAAAGCTTTTAATGAAAAATGTAGAGCGAGGGTGAGGGTGAAGATGGAGCTTGCTGATTGTTTTAACGAAGAATGGAGTTGAGACTAAAAATAGTGTGTAATGTCGTCATGGTTGTTTAATCTATTGATAAATGGTGTAGTTAGGAAATGGATGGAGAGGGAAGGGTATTAGATTGAGAAGTTTGGATGGTGAATGGGAGGTAAATGTCTTGTTCTTTGCAGATGTTGAGGTATTGGTAGCGGATTCACTGAAAAAGTTGAGAATGTTGGTAAGAGAATTTGTAGGGAAGTGCGCAAACAAAAAATTGAGAATAAATCCAGCAAAAAGTAATGTAATAGGAATTGGGGGTGGGGATGAAGTAGTTAGAGGGGAGGAATAGGAATGTGTAGAGGTGGGGTGAGAGAGATTGGAAGAGGTGGAAGAATTCAAATATCTGGGAATGTTGGTGGAGGGAAAAGTGGAATAGAAAAGAAAATAAAGAATAGAGTGGTGGATTTAATGGAAGAGATGGGGGCACAGAGGGAAGTTTGGAAGAGAGAATTAAGATACAAAATTAAGGTACGAATGTTTGAATATATGTGTTTGCCATATGTAAGGTATGGGTATGAAACAATGATGATGTTTTCCTCAGGTAAGAAAAATATGAAATGTGTTTGAGATAAAGGGAATGAGAACGTTATGTGGTTTGAGAAGGGTAGATAGGATCAGAAACGAGAGAATAAAGAAGATGTATGGATGGTAATTGGATTGGTGAATAGAGCAGTGGAGGGTGGACTAAGGTTGTTTTGATTTATGTGTAGAATGGATGGAGGCTGGATTGTAGGCAGACATCTTAAATTCGAGATTGAGGGAGGTAGAGGGAGAGAAATTCTAAAATTATGATGGATGAATTTATGGAGTGAGGGAGATTTTGGGTGGGGTTAGACGAAAAAACGAAAGCTGCAAAGGACAGAGGGAGATGGAGGGTGGGGTCAGGTGAAAGGTAAGGTATGTGCGTGTGTGAAAAAATTATTTCGGTCACTACCCAGGAAAGGCGGTATGGGAAATTTAAAGGAAAATCCGTCAAAATTATTGGGGTAATAATAATATTGGAAGAGAAGAATTTGAATTAGAATAATAAATGCCTTCTGTATTTCAAACCGAAGAAATTTTTAGTTTTTCGAAATTCATGTTCTAACATGATGAATATACACATCAGCTGAGTTTCCTGATGTTTGTGAAGCGTTTGGAATTTTATGAAAGTGGTTTGATACTGTTTGAAACAATACTTATAAGCTATATTTAATATAGGTCTAAATCACCTTCAAGCTTTGTCAAACGCTTGTCAAATGTTCAAGAAAATCAACTATTATTTCTCTATGGTGATAAATTTGACTCAACTGTAAAGTATTATTTAAATTAAAAAACATAAGTAAAAATATATGCACAAAAATATTATTAAACTTGCTCTTATAGCAATGACTGGAAAAAAGATTACCTGTAAGACACACAACACAGAAATTAAAATATTAATATTTTAAAGTTTAATATTTAGTTTTTATAGTGGAAAGTTGTGTCTTGTGTGAGCTCCCTGTAGTGTTTGTGTTTATTTTCATCTTAATCGTTTTAATTTGTGTTTTAATGCATTTTAGTGTATCCGTGTTTTTAATTGTTTATAATTAATTGTTTATCTACTGTGTAAATTTGTTTTTTCAATTTTCTGTGTTTTAAAATTTAGTATCTACATGGTAAAATTTACAATGGGAACAACTAGTGATTGATGAAAATTTAAGATAAGTTTTTAGTGAATATTTTATGTTTTAGATAGAATTAGTTTTATAGTTTTATAGTCCCATAGTCAATTTTAACGTTTTAAAATTTGTTTTTAACATAGGTATTATTTCGGTTTTACTTTGTTTGTTTATACATATGTTTGTCTCTTAGTTTGTCTGTCTGTTTGCTAGTGTGACTGTTTGTTTGTCAGTCTGTTTGCTTGTTTGGCTGTTTGTTTGTCTGTCTGTTTCTGATAGTAAATGTGTGTGCAGAATGGCAGGTGTGCGCAGAAGTGGGTTCTCTATTCACTTCACCAACGTGCATGGCTTAAGCTCTAACTTATCTTCTGTGGAATACCATCTCTCTAATTCTCATCCAAACCTTTTACTCTTGTCTGAGACCCAGATATCAAAGAATTCCTCTTCTAACTTTTAATATATCTAACTATAACTTATTTCATAATTTCCGTTCTAAGGGTGGAGTTTGTGCCTACGTTAACATCAACACTCCGATAACACGTCTTGTGAATCTTGAATCTCCTAACTTCGATGCTCTGTGGCTTAAAATCTTTCTTCCTACCACTTCAATAATCTTGTGCTTCTGCTACTATTCTCCTATTAAACAGATTTTTCTACCCTTTTTAAGCACCTAACTACTTCTCACGAGACTGTTACATCTTCACATCCAAATATTGAGATTCTCTATTTAGGGGATTTCAATGTACACAACACTGAATGGTTGGGTTCCTCTCATACTGATCAAGGAGGGGGAGGAGGCCGAATCATTCAGCATTCTCAACGATCTGGAGCAACTGATTAAAGAACCAATACACATTCCAGATCGTCCCAACCAATTCTTGAACACTCTTGATTTATGTTTCACTACTACTTTTTCTCTCTATAAATAGGCTATCTTCGCACCTATTGGTAACTCCGACCACAATCTAATTTGTTTTAATTTTCATGCTTTCTCGCCAACTGCTCCACTCTGCTCTAAGCATATTTTCTGGTACTTTGATCGGGCTGACTGAAGGCTTTGCGTTGCTTCTAGGATAAATATCCCTGGAAGGACTGCTTCTTCTCTGAAGACGCTTCGCTCTCTACCGATAAGATGGGGGCCGTAATCGTCGATGGGATGAACAGGTTCATTCCCTCTTTAACTAAATTTTTCTCTCCTCAAAATCCATGGTTCGATCGTGCTTGTTCTCGTGTCAGTCAGGATAGAGACATCGCGTATCGAGAGTGGAAAAATTCTCCTTCTCTTATCACTCTCGCTAATTTTCATTCAGATCGGAATAGTTGCAGGAATATTATACGACGAGCAAAGCGGACTTTCACCAAACGAAGGTGTGCTGAGCTCCTAAATTCTCCTACTGAAAAATCATTCTGGCCTCTTGCCAAAAACATCTCCAACAATTTATGTAAATCTTCCTTTCCTCCTCTTAACCGCTCTGATGGTTCTGTTGCTAACACTCCAACTGAAACGACTAATCTCTCCGCCCTCCTGCTCTCTTCTAATTCAACCCTGGAAGACTCTGGCAATCCTCCAA
>SEYY01013055.1:0-11967 GCA_009176605.1 Armadillidium nasatum
TTCTGCACAGTTTGAAATGAATTATTTTGCATATAGCATCGTGTCTATCAGTATATGTACCTCTGCTTAATAAGATTTCACATGCAGATAAAATATGAGGCACTGTTTCTGGATGTAATTGGCATATTCTGCATGCATCGGAAATATCTTCTCTTTCTATATGTTTTCTACGCCACCTCGTTCTTACTAATCCGTCTTGTGCTGCTCTTATCATTCTCTCTTCCTCTGCTTGCAAACCTCCTTTACAGAATATCTCCACTGATTTTTCCTTATCTATGTAAACTTCATCAATTATTTCTTTATACTCTTTTGCAATTACTTGTTTTTTCCATTGATTTAAATGCTTTGCTTTTCGTTTCTCTTCAAATTTATCTTTAACAATTCTGATCTTTTCTTTCTGTGTTTTTTCTTCCCACCTTTCACTTCGTTCTACGTTTATTTGGTACATATTCAAGTAATCATCTTTCTTTTTAATTAATGAACTTATTGCTGGTTTTATTCTTTCATGGTCATATACCCACTGAAGGTATTTATTTTCTGTATTTTCTAGGTATTGCCCTAATCCAATTATTTCTCTTTTATATATGTAGTCAATTTCCACAAGCCCCATGCCTCCTTCTTTGCGTTCGGTATACATTCTTGATAGTATTTGTCCTTTGTATATCATTTTATTGGCATTCAACATTTTCCTTGTGGCAATGTCTAATTTGTTTAGATCTTCTTGAAACCAGTCTATGATGCCACTACTATAAAGGATTACAGGTATGGCCAAAGTTTTAATGGCTTCTACTTTATTTCTTGCATTTAGCTCTGATCTCAATATCGCTTTTGTTCTCTTTAAGTATTCCTTTCCAAGATTCTTCTTTCGATTACATTCATAGGAACAGTCAGAACATTTAAATAGTTTTACATTTGAGTGTGTAAGCATGTGTATTTTTAAATTTCTTTTATGATTACATTCATAAGAGCAGTCAGAACATTTAAATAGTTTTACATTTGCGTGTGAAAGCATGTGTAATTTTTAGGCTTCCTTTACGATTACATTCATAGGAGCAGTCAGAACATTTAAATAGTTTTACATTTGTGTGTGTAAGCATGTGTCTTTTTAAGTGTCCTTTCCGATTACATTCATAGGAACAGTCAGAACATTTAAATAGTTTTACATTTGTGTGTGTAAGCATGTGTTTTTTTAAGTTCCTTTATGATTACATTCATAGGAGCAGTCAGAACATTTAAATAACTTTTCATTGCTGTGAGTCAGCATATGCATTTTTAAACTTGATTTCAAATTGGATTCATAACTGCAATGAGCGCACTTAAACTTTCTTTTGTTGTGTGTTTTTAAATGAGTCTTCAACTCATCTTTGTTTTTAAAACTAAGATTACAAAATCTGCAACTGAGGTTTTTCAAATGATACTTGTTAATCCTTTTTTGATGCACAACTGACCTCTGAGGTTTGCTTCTTGAAGTACTTTTCACTTCCAAATCTTCTCCTTCAGCAGCGTTCAAGTGAAGACTCTGTGCAAAACAAATGATAACTATTATAAGAATGTTGACAAATATTAAAATACTTTTATTAATATTTTCTATTTTTTCCCTTTTTACTAAATTTTTAGGTTTTCAAAAAATTAAGACAAAAATGGTGTTCTATTCGTCTCCTTAAGCGCCATATCTCCCACAATTTTCGAAAGAAAATAAATTCACCATCTAAGTTTTCTTAACATTTCTGAAGATACCTTTTGTTGTAACGAAATATTTAAATGTCAACAAACAATGTAAAAGAGCCCATTATTGTAGCTGTCATTTGTTTTTCGACTTTTACATGGAATTTATATACATTTTTTAAATTTATTTTAACAAATCTGTTAAAATTTTTTTTTTTTTTTTTTTTTTTTTTTTTTTTTAAATTTTTTCAGTAAATAAAATGTATGTAGGTAAATCATTTTAATTAAGTTTATTAGAATACACTTTCTTCACTTATAATAATAATAACTAATAATAATAGGCTTTATTATTATTTATTTATTTTTTTTTTTGGGGGGGGGGGGCTACATACAATTTTCTTACAAGAATCAGTTAAATATTTTGAGAACACAACTGCCATGTTAAATAAGAATCAGCTAACTAAAAAATCTATTATTTTGGCATATTATTGGAAAACTCACTCTATAGGGAAAATCTTAAGATGTTCTAAAAATGGTCAAAAAATAATCTTACAAAAATGTCACTCATCCAAATTTCAAGGATGAGTTACCACGAATAGAATAGAAAGATTTTTTTTTTTTTTTTTTTTTTGGAAGATAGATTTTTGAAATCTGGCAAAGGAATTCTGATCTTGATAGAATTTAGATGAAACTTATAACTCAGATTTTTTGTATTTTGATTTATTAGAATATTTATGGTAATTCAATAATCAGTTTTTGATTCTTCAAAAATAAATATGAAAACTATCAGATATCACAGATATATGAAGGTGATTTATTTGGCTTCTAATTAAAATTTATTTGGTAGTATAATTTACCAACTTTCATAGTGTAATATTTGAAAATCTATTTTTAATTTAGCATACATCACTTTAAAACAACAACAACAACAACAACAATAATAATAATAATAATAATTTTTTATTTAATCCAACACCAGAGACAGCACCTAAACTAAAGGCAAGAAATCGTCAACTGTAGCATGTTAAATTTTATAAATTGCAGACTTAGTTCCCGTAGAAATGCATAGCTTAGGTCCGATCGAAATGTTGGAGATTCTGATAAAATGTTCGACAGACGGTCATCGGCAATTCAAAGGGGAATGATCAGCAAATTAGGAAAGAACTTGTTTCTGGAAGCCATTAGGGCGGTACATTCGATAAGGAGATGGTGAATTGAAAGAACAAGGGAGTGGCAAAATGGACAGGTCGAGGGAACCTCTTTCGACATGTAATGATTGTGTGTCAGATAAGTGTGACCAATGCTGGTAGGTCAAAGATGACAAACAGAAAATCTTTCTTCAATTCCTCTATTTTTTAGCTCCCATTTTCAACCTTTTTTTTTTTTTTTTTTTTTTTCATAACAATTAAAATTAATAATTCAACTTATAAAATTAAATTTCAAGTAAAGAACCATCAATTTAAATAGTAAACATTTTATATATATATATATATATATATATATATATATATATATATATATATATATATATATATATATATATATATATATATATATATATATATATATATATATATATATATATATATATATATAGGAAGTTGATATATATCCTGTTAAAAATAATTTGAACAAATCCTCATGAAAAAAATCAAGTAAAAATATTTTTTTTAATTTGACTTAAAAAGAAAATCTCATTCAATTTTTAAACCATTTTAATAAACCACTTTAAAGGTCTAAAATGCTTATTCATCAAATCTTGAATTTATTTCTTTAAATAAAAAAAAAAAAAAAAATCAATTTAGCTTTTTAACCTCTAAAATTGTATTAAAAATAAAATTTCATAAAGACAATGATACAAATTCTGAAAACATTTATATCAAATAGTCTTTATATTAATTAAAAATTAGAAAATTTTTTTATTGAGGCGAGTTGGCTTTTGATGTAAGAAGTTATTAGAGAGAATAGGAATTTTTGTATTTGTACGTTGGGAAAGATGTTCTGTTGTATATGGTTATGATGGGTAATTATTGAGATTATTATGCTATTACATTTAGAGTAAACTGTAAATTAGAGAAAATGTCCAAACAAAATAGCAAATTTGTGTTCATTTCATCCACGTAGTCGAAGAATTTAAAAGAAATTAATTTTAGATGTTGAGTAAAATATGTTTTTCATTGAGCTAAACCAAGAGTTATATATATATATATATATATATATATATATATATATATATATATATATATATATATATATATATATATATATATATATATATATATATATATATATATATATATATATATATATATATATATATATGATTGACTCAATTTTTAATTTATTTTTCTTTAAATCCAAATGTAAGAAGTGTAAAACATGAAAAATTAATATGAAAATAAAATCACCTTTTAATTCTATAATTCATACCTGATTTTTATCTAATTCAGAAGATTGCTCAAAATCTTCTACAGGTTCTTCTTTTATATCAATCTCATCTTCTTCATTTTCGATACAATCTTCATTTAGGAAGAGATGGTTCGTCCTTTATTTCAATCTCATCTTTTTGATGTTTATGCTTGAGTAAAAGTTTTTAATCTGTTCAACAGAACAAAAGCATTCTTAAAATAATAATAATAATAATAATAATAATAATAATAATAATAATAATAATAATAATAATAATTATGAAGATAATGATAAAATCTTTCCTACCTGAGTCTGATCAAAATTTGTAACACAATCTGTACTTTTAATGTCCATCATAATCAATTTAAAATTTAATTTATGTTAAGAGTACCTGGAAGGAGAAAGAATAATTCTTGTCTGTTTTAATAAAAGAATCAAAATTAAGGATGGAGTGAAGTATCAGTATCGGCGAGTATCAGTGAATTTTTAGGTATCAGTGTCGGTATCAGTATCAGTGAATTTGAAAGTCTTGGTTGGTATCGGTAAAAATTTTGGTATCGCTCCATCCCTAATTAAAATTAAAAAATTTTAACTTTATTAGTGGACCTTGATTTTTTTTTTTTTTTTCATTCTAAATACTGAAGGAAGAATGCTGTATTATATAGCTAACCAAAATTAGGGTGAATAAAATTAAACTAAATTATACTGCTATTATTTCTCATATACACCTGCTGATCTAACTTTTTTTTAAAGGTAGTAAACTCGTAATTGAATAAAGTATATCCTTGGACAAAAACCATTCTATAAATTTATTATTCAGTTTCAAAAGTATAATATAGAAGAACAATTCCTGAAATGACAAACTGATTCATTATTTTCCCTTACAACCTCATTTTCTATGAAGAGTTTACAATCCTCAATATAATTGAAAAATTTAAAAATAAAAATTTATAAATCCTCTAAGATATTTTTCCACAAGAGACATATACTACTCAGCACAGTATTAAGTTTCTTCACTTTTTCATCAAAATCCAATTTTCAAAATCACAAATCACTTACACGACTCTGAAGTTCTGAACTGATTTCAGTATATCAATATATTTTCTTAAAAGTAACTGTTAAGCAATACTATAAATAATTCAATAAACAATTTTTGAAAATATGAAAAATTAAATGTCAATAGAACATTTTTAGGTAAAAATTTTTTGACAACTTCAAAGTTTAAAAAAGTATCAAAAAATTTTTTTTTTGGGGGGTGGGGGGAGAAGGGGGTAAATTAAGCCACAGCAAATGATTTTGTTCACTAAAAACACTTAAAAAAAATAAAAAATAAATAAGCATTGTATAATCAGTAATGTTTGTGTTTGTGTATGCTGCATCAGCCTGGAGAGGAAATTTAAGAAATTTTTATAACTATAAAGCTATGATAGAATTATAAATAAAAAAAAATCTTAATATTTTGAAACTGATGACAAAATATTATTAAAAGTAAATTATGTATACTCAATTGTTAAAAAAAAAAATTTATAACATTATTATGTGCTAAATGGCGAAGCTTTCCCTATGTTAGGCCTGTTTACTGGCCATTACTTTTACCATTTAAGTTCAGTCAAACTAGTTTGTTAGATACAACAAACTAGTTTAACTTAAAGGGTAAATGTATGAATATGGCCAGCAAATAGGTCTAACCTTGTGAACTCTGGTTCTTTCAGTTAGAAAAACTATTTGCATACTTTCACTGTTTTATCTATTGTATTGAAACAGCATGTGAAAAGTTCTGGTCAGAACAATGTAAACGGCTGGGTGAAATTAATGTTCACAACTTCACAAGTTTATTATTGAATATGTCAACAACAAAGAATTGTTAAGGTACAGGAACCCTGCTAAAAGAAAAATAAACGGTCATCAAAAACCCCACCTTCTTTTTTGCTTTTGTAAGCAGTTGTTATTATTATTAAAAATTGGTTGAGACTGTTTGTGAAAACAGAGTCCAAAGACAAGGTAGCCAACAAAGTTTTAGCTACAATTTATTTTTTACTTTAAATATTATATATTTGATTTCAAATTAGATTTATAATCAAATTTTATTTTTACAACAAATTATGTAATTACAATGGCCAAATGAAAAATAAAAGGTAAAAAATGTAAATTTACTTAAATATATAATTTTTAATACAAAAAAGGAGAGGAAAATTTTTTTTTTTTTTTTTTTTTTTTTTATTCCTTCCTTTTTTGTACAGCTTACTCTTGTCTAGTTTTCTCTCAGATCGTTTCATTTCAGCACTTGTAGATGGAGCAACCTCTACTTCCTTTCCTGTCAATTGTGATGTTTCTCAGGGCTCTGTTTCATCTCCAACTTTATTCTTACTTTTCATTAAAGACCTTCTCAACTGCACTTCTAACTATGATCACTTTTATGCTGATGATTAAACTCTTCATTCTTCGACTCATTTCAAATCTGCTTCCTATTTTGCTTCTACAGTTGCTTCTCGTCTTCAACTTTCCGATTCTATTCTTGCTGATTTGTAAGGGATTTCTCAGACGGTCATAGCAACCTTGTAAAATTCACCTCTTTAAAAACTCAACTTCTTCACATTTCCCTCTCGATCCAAAATACCTCCCAAGTTTCAAATTTTCTTCGATGGCTCTCCCGTTTCACCTGTAAATAGCAATAAAATTCTTGGTCTTAACATATACAAAAATTTGTCTTGGAAACCACATATCACAAAGGTTGATAAGGTGGCCTCTAAGAAGCTGGGAATACTGCTCAGGTTGCAAGAATATTTCTCTTCTGAGCAGTTACTCCAACTATATAAGCGTCTTATTCGCTCTTTACGGAGTACTGTTCTCACATTTGGGTTTCCGGTTCCTCCTCTCTTCTGGATAGGGTTGAGTCTAAGGGTAAAAGATTAATAAACTGTCCTCTACTTTCAAATTTTCTTGTCCCTCTATCTCTGTGAGGTGACGTTGGCGTACTCTCTCTTTTCTACAGCACTACAATGGTATATTTTCTTTCTTTATTTCGATATAAGGTCTTTATTATATCTATATATATTTTCCTTATCCCGTTTTCAATGATAATGTTTTCATTTTATCCAGTTTCTCTATGCAAAGATATTTTTTTAAATTGCATCTGGATTTATTTCTGCAACTTATGTTTCCTTAAACAATATTTCCTCTGCCTATTTTTCTTCCTTCCCTTTTTTAATTTTATAAAGACGCACTTGACACCCCGAATTGTTAAATATTTAATACTTAAAATTAAAAACCTTTCAATGTGTGGTAAAAGGGGTGGACAATCTTCCATAATCATCATTTAATGATTTAATGTTATGTCATCCTCAAACCTTTTCCCAGTGGGATCAACAATAATTCTAACCTTGGTTGATTCAACATTAGATCTTATAACTGCAAAATAAGGTGAAAAATAATAATTTTGTATGTTACTTTTAATTAAAGGTTCCTGACATATTATACAGTCATTATATTGTTGGTTAAAAATTTTATCAAACTTTTTAAGCAAGTTATTCTTTTCCAACTTAGAAAACTAATATTTTTAACCTTCCAAATCAAAAATTACCATTAGATTATTTACATCACTATCCGATATCCATAATAGCTCTACCTGTAAACCTTGTTCACTTATTTTAAAAGAATTTTGAAACTTTGCAACTAGTTCTTGATCTTTAGTAGAGTATTTTTCATTATTAAAAATACCCAAATGTTCAAGACTACTAAACTCGGCAATATTTTCACACAAATGAATCTCGTTAACCTTATCATCTACTATTAAATATTCTATTAATAAATTGATATTAGTAATTAACTTATTTTTAAGGACAATGTAGTCAAATGCACACCTGCAATAATCAACCCAAATCTACATTCACAGGTCATTGCATTATTTATTTTAATAATATATGTCAAAATCTTTTATATTACTAGCACCTAGGATCAATTTAAAATTATTTCCATTGCTTGAGGAACAGATGTCTGTCAATTTGTACCCTTACTCTGTTAACATACGAGTTAAATTTAAAATTAAATTAATTTGATAACCAATGGGAATATTATCAACCACAATGGCAATTACTATATTAAAAGAGCCTTCAATAAAAAATTTAACAATTTTAAAACTAGATAATTCTGTTTTGGAATTAAAACTACTAATAGTAATACTTTCATCAATTTATTCAGTTGTTAATTTTGGTGTACTTACAAATTCCTTTGTGATAAAGTGATCTTGTGAACTATCTATCTATCTATCATGCAATTATATTTAATGAAATTTTTGATATCCTTACTTATTAGTAGTAATTATTATGAGAGTATTGACTTACTACCAGCATTAATTAAATTGCATCCCAGATTTATTTTACTTATACTTATATTTTTCAAAACATCTGTAATTCATGTAGTCATGGCATTAAACTTCATTTTCAACCACATATTTACACAACTCATTATTTTCTTTTACTGGGATAAGCTCACAGATATATTAACTTTCCATAAGATAAAAGTCTCGTAATAATTACGTGTCCACTTCTCGTTTTCATCACTTTTCTTATTTATTAGGCTCAAAATATTTTTTCTATCTTTTCTCTATCTATTATCCCTCTTTAAAGCATTATCTGTCTCACTCTCTTACCATGTCTCTTCTCGGGAATACTCCAAACCTGGCATGGATAACACTCCAAAAGATCTCCCTCTTCTCCCCTTATGACCACGTAGTTCTTTCAGCACGTATACGATTTGGTTTCTTGGTTCTGTGTTTTCTCTTCTTAATAAATTTTGAGCCTTTCTAATGGTATGTTGCGATGTTATTATTCCTCTTCTATATGCATCTATTATGGATATCTCTTGTCTCAATTTATTTACTTCTTTCTACATTTGTGTGTGTAAGCATGTGTCTTTTTAAGCGTCCTTTATGATTGCATTCATAGGAGCAGTCAGAACATTTAAATAGTTTTACATTTGTGTGTGTAACTATGTGTCTTCTTTAAGTCTCCTTTCCAATTACATTCATAGGAACAGTCAGAACATTTAAATAATTTTACATTTTTTTTTTTTTACACTTCTCCTTAAAGGGTATTTTAACTTGGTAGCTTGGTGTCAACCGTCCCCAAACCTTGGGTCAAGGGCCAACATCCATTACTACATGCCCAGCACCAGGCGTAGGATGCTGAGGCTTTTTCTTACTATTTCTACACTTAATTCCGATGTACGAATTTCTACTGGAAGTCTATTAAGGTGGTAATTTAGACTTGATTTGATCGTTCCCAATGCACCCACTACTACTGGTATCACTATTACCTCTTCCACATTCCACATTCGCCTGATTTCATATTTCAGTTGTTGATATTTTATTTCTTTTTCCCTTTCGTATAGTGATACCTTCCCATCATAGGGGACACCAACCTCGATGATGTAGCATTTGTTGGTAGTTTTATCTGTAAGGACAATATCTGGTCTATTACATGGGATATTATTATCAGTTGGGATTGGGTAGTCATACAGGATCTGGGCTTGTTCGTTATCTATTATTGATGGTGGGGTGAAATTTCTATAGTTATCCGGCACTATTTCTATATTATATTTTTTACACAATTTATAATATATAAGTTTGCATATTGTGTTGTGTCTCTCTGTATATATATGTCTATGTAGTAGGGTCTCACATCCAGATAATATGTGGATGACTGATTCTCCCTCAGCCCCACACATCCTACATCTATCACTGCAGTTCTGTTTTTCAATATGTTTCTTAAACCAATTTGTTCTGAGTCCACCATCTTGGGCTGTGATTAGCAGTCTTTCCTCTTCAAACCTCAAATATCCTTTTGCTATTAGTTCTACTGTTTTTTCTTTATCTATGAAGGCTTTATCTAGTACTTCTTCTTTGTATTTTTTTGCATGTTTATGATTGCGCCATTCCGTTTCATTAACTTTCATCCTACTTGCTTTATATTTTTGTTTTATTTTCTTTGTTTTATTCATTACATCTGCATCTTCCATATGCATTTCTGCATTTGTTTCTATTAGATGTTCATTGAGATAATCACTTGCTTTTTTTAGTATAGAAGTTGTTGTTGCTTTTCTTTCCTCATGTTCTTTTACCCATTTTATAAATTTTGTACCTTTTCCTTTTATATATTCGCTTAAACCTATTATTTCTTTCTTGTGTATTTCGTCTATCATTGGTAAAGCCATACCTCCTTCGTTTCTAGGCATATATAATCTGGCAGTACATTGGTTTTTGTATATGAGTTTATGCGCATGTAGTAATTTCCTGGTTTTTACATCCAATTCATTAATCTCGTATTGGAACCAGTCAATAATTCCAATACCATATGTTATTATGGGTATAGCAAGTACCTTAATAGCCTCAATCTTGTTTTTGGGTTTTAATTCAGTTTTTAATATTGCTTTTAAACGGTCTAGGTATTCTTTCCTGATTCTATTCTTCATTATTTCATTCTCTATTTTTTCTGACTCTTCTATGCCCAGATATTTATATGTAGCTTCAGGTTCTAATTCTTTTATTACAGTTTCATTAATTATAATGTTTTCAGCATCCACTCTTCTCCCTTTCTTCAGTAGCACGTATGCACACTTCTCAATGCCAAAGTCCATTCTGATATCTTCTGAGAATCTCTTCACTATCTCTATCTGTCTTTCAGTCTCAGTTCTGTCTGGAGAGTATAATTTTATGTCATCCATATAAAACAGATGAGAGATTTGCTTAGATTTTTTTTCATTCCTTGGGTTAACTCTATATCCATTTCTTAAGTTGTTTATTATACTACTTAGAGGGTTCAGTGCCAGTACAAATAATAGAGGGGACATGGTGTCACCTTGAAATATTCCCCTTCTTATTTTAATTTCGTCTAGTTTTAGGACACCTTTTTCATAAGGTAGTTTCATGTGTATTTTCCAAGTGGACATTGTTTTTTCAATAAAGCTAACAATTTTTCTATTAATTTTATAAATTTTCAGGATTTCTTTTATCCATGAATGAGGTACACTATCATATGCCTTCTTATAGTCGATCCACGTCATGCATAGATTCTTTTGAGATTTTCTGCTGTTTTCCATAATCATTTTATTAATCAATAGTTGCTCTTTAGTCCCGTATGAGTTTTTTGTGCATCCTTTCTGTTCTTCATTTAATATATCATTATTTATGATATGGTTTTGTATCCTTGTAGTTATGATGCCTGTTAATATTTTATATAATGTGGGGAGGCATGTGATTGGTCTATATTTGCTTGGGTCTTCTGTTTTGTCTGACTTTGGGAGCAGTGTTGTTTCTCCTGTAGTGAACCACATCGGTATCTCTTCATTTCCTTCAATTATTTTGTTATAACATTCTATTAGAGGGTCCATAAGAATGGTTATCTTTTTTATCTTACATTTGTGTGGGTAAGCATGTGTATTTTTAAGTGCCCTTGATGATTACATTCATAGGAACAGTCAGAACATTTAAATAGTTTTACATTTGTGTGTGTAACTATGTGTCTTCTTAAGTCTCCTTTCCAATTACATTCATAGGAACAGTCAGAACATTTAAATAATTTTACATTTGTATGTGTACGTAGGTGTGTTTTTAAGTCTCCTTTACGATTAGTTTCATAGGAACAGTCAGAACATTTAAATAATTTTACATTTGAGTGTGAAAGCATGTGTAATTTTAGGTTTTCTTTGTGATTACATTCATAGGAGCAGTTAGAACATTTAAATAATTTTATATTTGCGTGTGTAAGCAAGTGTGTTTTTAAGTGTCCTTTATGATTACATTCATAGGAACAGTCAGAACATTTAAATAGTTTTACATTTGTGTGTGAAAGCATGTGTATTTTTAAACTTCTTTTATGATTACATTCATAAGAGCAG
>SEYY01013056.1:10000-11664 GCA_009176605.1 Armadillidium nasatum
AGAGTGTGTGCCTGACGACCCAGCTAAGATACACCATTTGGGGCGTAATTCACAAAACTTTGATCTACCAATTTTATGTTCAGGATGAGTATTTTTGAAATGCACATACAGTTCATTAAGATTTGATAACAATAAACGCTTTTGTTTATTGACTTTTTCACCATTTATAATCACTTTCTTACACTCTTTCTTACCTGAACACATTCTACTGTTTTGATCATCTTCAAAAAATTCTTGAACTTTTTCAATGGTTTCTTTGCTTACACCTACGGGCCCTTTCTTTTGACCTAATATTGGTAACACGCCTTGTTCTTTGACTAAATTTCTGCATAATCTGACTAAACGTTCTGGTACTTTGAATTCCGTAGCAATTTGTTGTTTTGTCCAAGAGTCAGGGAGCAAGCTTAATATTTTTACTTTCTCCTCTTTGGATGCAATCACGCACTTCTCTTTCAATTTAGCAATCAAATTTATATAATCTTCATTCAATGAGCTTACTATATTTTCTTGACGGTCACTTTTACGTGAATCATCATAGCTTAAGCATGAGTCTAAGGTCGTTCTTATTATTTCTGTTACTTTCTTAACTTTTGAAACTTACAGCTGCTTCTCTTTTTACATAACTCACCTTTCTTAATTTAGAAACAGGAGATAATCCTAAAATGGAACAAGCTGAATCCAGTCTTTGAAATGTTTCATCAGCTGGGACAAAAATTATCTTGTGGATCGATATCACTTACATTTGGTACGGATTCAGGTTTGACAACAAACAATTTATAGTGGCAATTTCGGCAAAGTGATTTTCCGGGAATTAAGCACACATTTGAATTTGCAGGGGAAATTTTAGAAATGATTTTCCAACTTTATTTCTCTTAAATCTTTAGTAATTCGTTTCCTATGGATTTTTAAAGGATCTGAACAGTAATTTCCAAATTTATGGTTGTAGTGCACTACAAATTTGTTGAAATGGTACTGACAAATAGTAGATATATCATTACTGACTCTTAACTTAAGTAGCTTTTGATTTATGTCATCAAGTGACGTTAATTGTTTCAATGAAGTTGAAACAGAACCATAAAAAGTTTTATGGCATTCTTCGTTTAATATTTCTCCAACAGAACATACACTCATTTTTTATTAGTTAAAAAAAAAAAAAAAAATTTTTAACAAAATTTAACAGTTTTATTCTTTAAAAATATATATATATATATATATATATATATATATATATATATATATATATATATATATATATATATATATATATATATATATATATATATATATATATATATATATATATATATATATATATATATATATATATATATATATATATATATATATATATATATATATATATATATATATATATATATATATATATATATATATATATATATATATATATATATATATATATATCAAAGGTAGCACACAAATACATTTTTTTTATGAAAAAAACGCCCGTATATATTTTTTTATTTAAAATCACACTGGTAAGAGCAACACAAGCACATTTCAAACTCTTATAATCATAACTGACTTTAAAAGGCGGAGGAATTCGTGCTTATGTCAAACATTTTTAATCTTGAAAATATTGATGAGTAATATATATATATATATATATATATATATATATATATATATATATATATATATAT
>SEYY01013057.1:0-7500 GCA_009176605.1 Armadillidium nasatum
TTTTTCTTCTAAATCTTTTATTCTTCTTGAAAATCGTTCTTTATCTAAAATTACAGAAGTTAGCTCATCATTTGTTCTATCATAATTATCCATCTCAAAAATGTAATTATTTTGTGAAAAGGTAACTTTCTTTTTATATTTGTTCATTTTTTTTTTTATTCCTTATTTATTATAGGAAAAATAAAAAAAGTATTATTTTTCTTAAACTCATCAAGTTCTTCAATTTTACTCTTATGCAAATTTTCTCTATCTTTTGTATTTTTTAAAATTATCTTTAATAATTTTTTTCCTAATAAAACTACCTTAAAAATAATAACAAATTCGAATTCCTCGGGCTTGATAAGCTATAAATTTATACCTTATTTTTTTCTCTATCTTACGTAGAACCGAATATTCATGTTTTTTAAAATTGAAAATGTATTTTTCAAATCCGTAGATTTTTTTCAGAACTTCCAGATCTTCCAGGAAAGTTAATTCTGGAACGAAAAAGTGGGTTTAAAAGCCCGAATTTGGAAATTTTTTTCATGATTCATATGTAGAATAATTAAATTCGAAAAGTTGTCGGAGCAGATTTTCTCTATCTTTTATATTTTCCAAGTTATATTAAATAAGTTATCTTCCTGAGCTACCTATCTTAAAAATAATTACAAATTTGGAACCCTCGTTCTCGAAAACCTATAAATTGATACCTCATTTATCTCTATATCTTTCGTAGAGCTGAATATTCACATTTAAAAAAAATTCATTGTAAATATTATTATTATTATTATTATTATTATTATTATTTAGTCATTCCAACAGTGACGTCATATTTTTCTTCTTGTCTTTGTTTTGCTCTTTATTATTATTATTATTATTATTATTATTATTATTATTATTATTATTAACTCGACCGCTTGAAGCGGTCGATGAGACTACCACTACCACAACAACTGCAATTACTCAGTCAAATCTTCTTATCATTCTTTGCTCTTTATTACGTTCATATATCTGTTTACATTAACGAATACACATGTACAACATTCGACCGCTTCAAGCGGTCGCTTTCCTATCCGATTTCTTTTATAAAAAAGGACCGTACAGGTATTGAACCCGAGATCTATGAATCTTGAGCTTGTTATTATAACCAATACACCACAGTGACTTTGATACATTTAAAAAAATACTTCTAGTGTTTCTCAAAATATTCTAATATAGATTTAAACTAATATAACTTCGTTAATATTAATTTTACAAAAAAATTTATAAGTATCAAAAATATGAATTTTTTTATGCCTAATAAAATTAATACTTATAAAAAATTTTCCCAGATGCACCTATCTATTTATTTTTTATTTTTCGATAACTAATATTAATTTTACAAAATATTTTATAGATATAAGAAATATAGATCCTTGT
Source organism: Armadillidium nasatum (assembly GCA_009176605.1). Taxonomy (NCBI): domain Eukaryota; kingdom Metazoa; phylum Arthropoda; class Malacostraca; order Isopoda; family Armadillidiidae; genus Armadillidium; species Armadillidium nasatum. Next base: position 1,399 of record SEYY01013057.1, read on the forward strand.
ATTCTCTATATAATTTATTATATAAGATTTTTTATTATAACTCAATTTCAAGCAAACCAGCAGTGAGCGTGCTCAAGGTTTTCCTGCTCAAGTAATCATTCAGTTTTTTCGGGAAGGGACTCGGAACCTCTAAGCATTCCAACTTCGGAAGTCTCTGTATACTACTTTTAAAAAACATTGATAAGTAGTATGTAAAACCCGGAGCGAGCGAAGCGAGCGAGTATGAGAACATTCCCTCATGTTTAGCGAGCGCAGCGAGCGAAAATGAGGGGATGTTCTCGTACCCGGGTTTTACATACTATTATATATATATATATATATATATATATATATATATATATATATATATATATATATATATATATATATATATATATATATATATATATATATATATATATATATATATTATATATATATATATATATAATAAAATATAAATATTATATATATATATATATAATTACTCTCTCTCTCTCTCTCTCTCTCTATATATATATATATATATATATATATATATATATATATATATATATATATATATATATATATATATATATATATATATATATATATATATATATATATATATATATATATATATATATATATATATATATATATAATATATATATATATATATATATATATATATATATATATATATATATATATATATATATATATATATATATATATATATATATATATATATATATATATATATATATATATAATATATATAAGAAACTCTCTCTCTCTCTCTCTCTCTCTCTATCTATATATATATATATATATATATATATATATATATATATATATATATATATATATATATATATATATATATATATATATATATATATATATATATATATATATATATACCTAATTTTTTTAACGTGGGGCCAAATCATAGACAGTTCAAACTGAAAAGAAAAGTGATCGACAGACTCTTTTCAAAAGTGTTGGCTCGTTGTCTTGATGTTTTGTGTATACTTTTGTTATTTCCTATAGTGTCTCTAATTTGTAGTTTACTGAATTGCTCTACTTTATTGCGTAAGATATTTTTTGCAATTAAACTACTGTATTTATATCGATACAATCGATATGTAAGAATATTTTTTTAATTTTATTATTATAATAGTTATAGATATATTTTTTAAATTTTAATATTATTTTAGTAGATGCGTGGCACATGAACATTTGTTTACGGGGCTCTGCTCCCCGTACCCCTACACCCGTGAATGATGTTGATATATATCTATTGATTAATCAATATCCATTTATTGTGCCGACTTTTTTGACGAGTGAAAAAAAAATTTGTCGGCCTTTTGACCTATCAAAAAATGTTTTCTATGTTTTTGACAAGTGAAAAAATTTTGTTAATGACGTGTCGGCCCTTTGACCTTTATACTATTCTCCCTGTCAACATTTTGGGGTAATCCCGCCTAATTCTACTGATTATAAAAAATTCTTTGCTATTTAAACTAAAAAAAAAAAGAGAACATTCGTTCTTATTCTCCTTTCTCAGAAAAAAAATCATTTTACGTTATTTTAATGTTCACCACCACCAATGACGTTCATCTAGTTCTTATGATGCAGTCGGTGAACTGGCCTACGAATTTTCTATCCAGAACAACCTTGAGTAGTTGGTGCAACTCCCTACCCGTATACCTGATCATCTTGGTGTAGAACCCAACATATTTAATCTTTTCCTTACACTGTTAAACTCTTTCCCCCTTTGGTTACATCCGTTCATCTTCTAATTTTGGTTTCTTGTTCTGTTTCTTGTAGTTTTCCAAAAGAACGACCACCGACTTAGGCGAGAAGACCTTTATGGCACTTCGGTATTGTTAACTGGTTAGACTCTCGTTTGTACTTCACTGATTTCACATTAAATGATTACTGCATTCGTGAGATGCAACCTTGGTGATTTTTTTGTCATGAAAGCTTACATCCCATATTCTTTCATATCTACTAAAACTAACAAACCTTTGTGTAACTTTACTTGTTTTCGCGCTATTCGCCGCAGGGATGCTGCCTTCAGAGATTACTGTCGTCGTGAAACTCTTTAAACTCATTCAACTTATATTGCAATACGTGATCGTGCGAAACCTATTCTTCGAAATACCAAAAATTATTTTCTCAGCCGCATACGCAAAAATTTTTATGTCATTTTGGAAAAATGTCAACTCTAACTCTTTGCCTTCTCTAATTTTTTCTGATCGCACATCTGACACTTTACATTCTACTAAAGCTAAACTCATTGATCAAATTTTTTCCTCTAAATATACGTTAAACGATTCCGAAGCTATTACTCCTTTAACATCCTCTAACTCATTTATGCATAACATTGAACTTTCTTCTAAAGATGCCATTTCTGCTCTCTTTGAGCTTAACGTAAGAAGGGAATTGGCCCTGTGGTTATCACAATTTGTGCTTCAGAGCTTTTACACTGCCTTGGTGACATATTTCGTCTATGTCCCTCTAACTCAAAAATCTTTTCTTGCTTGAAACGTGCGCTCATTCAGACTGTGCCGAAAAAGGTGGACGTCTATCAACCCTCTAACTATCGTCATATTTCTTTTACCTCCGTTCTTTCGAAAGTATTTGAATCTAAAACTAACAAGAAGAATTTGAAACACATTAATTCTTATAATCATATTCCAGCTCGCCAGTACGGCTTTCGTAAAAAATGTTCAATTGGTGATTTTCATTCTCGTCTTTGACTTTATGTCCTCCGCTCTGAGATGATTCGGTCAGTATTTTGCTGTGGCGCTAAACATATCAAAAGTCTTCGATAGAGTCTTGCACAAAGATTTAATTTCATTACTTCCCTCTTTCGGAATCTATCTTTCTCTCTAATTTCTTTTCCGGTCGTTTCATAGCAGCTGTTGTTGACGGCCAACGTTCTTCCTTAAATTAATAAATAGTTATGTTCTTCAAGGATTTGTCGTATTCCAACTCATTTTCTAATTTTCATCAATGACTTTTTATCTTCTACTTCGTTTCCTATACATTCCTATGCCGATAGGTTCACCCTTCATTATTCCTTTCAATTTGAGTTAAGCCCTGTCCAACAGTAGTTAATAGACTCAGAAAGGATAGCCCTGTAGCAACTGACCTCTGATCTTTCTCTTATTTCAATTAGGTGCTGAGAAAACATGGTCGTTTTCATTGTATGAAAAACTCAATTCCTCTATATTTCTACTCGACACAATCTTTCACAATACTATGACAATTATTCGAAAACACAACTCAAATCTTCATCTGTGCTAAATATTGTCGTGGTTTTTTGTTCTCGTGATCTTTCTTTGAAAGATTACATTAATTCTCTTTCTAAACAAGCTTCTAAGACGTTGGGTGTTCTGATGCGCCTTTTATGTTTTTAATAGGCCACCAAAGTTGCATGGTTTTATAGGTTAGTTGTTCGCGTATGTATGGAGTACGCCTCACACATCTGGGTTGGTTTCACACATACTGCTCTTCTCGAAAAGGTGGAGTCTAGGGATGAACACCTTATACACTCTTTTGCTCATACTAACTATCTCCAATTTTTTTTCCAGTACAATTGTTGCTTCACTCTCACTATTACAACGGAATCCGATCTTCTTAAGTCTCGCATTTCATTCCTCCCCCATTGAAAATAGCGGCTCTTGCGATACGACTTCCAACATCTCATCCTTTCTATATATATATATATATATATATATATATATATATATAATATATATATATATATATATATATATATATATATATATATATATATATATATATATATATATATATATATATATATATATATATATATATATATATATATATAGCGCTTCTGTGGGAGTGGACTCTCGGAGTTTGCCCAGAGCATTACTACTAAAGGGATTCTCCCTGGCATTGAGGCGTACATACCATATTCTTTCCCTTCTAATAAGTCTAGCGAACTTTGGTTTAACTCTGTTTGTTCTCGTACCATTCGCCACAGGGATGTTGCCTTCAGAGATTACCGTCGTCTTCAAACTCCAGAAACTCATTCATTCAATTTATATTTCATCCCGGAATCATGCAAAATCTATTCTTCGAGATACCAAAAAATTCTTTTCTTCGTTGAAATGCAATAATCATTCTGGTTCTTCTTCACGCCCTTCCTGGAATTTTGCAAACAAATGTAACTCTAACTTTGCTACTTCCTCTTTCCCTACTCTAGTATCCTCCAAAGCACAACTGCCGTTTTGACTTCTTTTAAAGCTGAACTCTTCGCTCAAACTTTTGCCTCTAATTCAGCCTTAGACTATTCCGGAGCTATTCCTCCTTCTTCAACTTCTTCCATCTCATTTATGCCTACAAATGTAATTTCTACTTAAAATGTAATTTCTGCTCTCTCAGAGATTAACACTAAGAAGGCGTATGGTCCTGATGGTATCCCTCAATAGGTTCTCAAAACTTGATTCTGAGCTTGTACCCTGATTTGGTAAACATTTTCGTCTCTGTCTTTTACTTCAAAGTTCCCTTCTTGCTGGAAACGTGAGCTCATTTAGCCTGTGCTGAAGAAGGGGAACCTCTCTCAACCCTCAAACTGTTGTCCCATTTCTTTAACCTCTGTTCTTTTTAAAGTTTTCGAATCTCAATTGGAAGCATCTCAATTCTTCAAATTCCTATCTCTGATCGCTAGTATGACTTCCATAAGAAACGCTCTGCTGGTGATTTCTATCTATTCTCTCTGACTTTTGGTCTTCCGCTCTGCGGCATTTCGGTGAATCTTTTGCTATCGCGCTGGATATTTCGAAAGCCTTAGATAGGATCTGGTACTAAGCTATGATTTCTAAACTTCCCTCTTTCGGAATTTATCCTTCTCTATGATTTTCTATCTGGTCGTTTTATGGATGCTGTTGTTGACGGCCACCGTTCATCCTTTAAATCTGCTAATAGTGGTGTTCCTCAAGCCTTCGTCTCTCCTTAATTTTCTCTAGTGATCTTTCTTGGAAGGATCACATTACATTTCTTTCTAAGCAAGCTTCTAAGAGGTTGGGTGTTTTTTTTCCGCCAATCCAGTTGCTTCCTCTTTATAGGGGTCTTGTTTTCCCTGTATGGAATACGCCTCATACTTCTGGAGAAGTTGCACTCACACAGCTCTCATTGACAAGGTAGAGTCTAGATTTTCGCCTTACCAACTATTCTTTTCTCATTTATTCTCTCCAGTCTCATTCTGCCCATAGAACTGCTGCGTAACTCACTATATACTATAGCTAGTACAATGGATACTGCTCTTCTTAACTCTCCCTTTGCTTTTCTCCTCCATTGAGAACACGCTTGTGTAACACGATTTTCTACATAGTCTTACCCTTTCTGTTCCACTGTCTGACCCTACACTTAAACGCTATACCTATTCTTATAAGTACTCAATTAGTAAAATCTGGAACACACTCCTTTTTTTCTGTTTTCCCAACTTCTTTTGAATTGCTCAATTTCAAGCGCCGTGAATCGGTGCATGTCGGCGTTTAACGATTAGGTTCTGACATTGCCCCAACCTGGGTGAAAATTAGTAGGTTTCTGGTCTTTACCCACCTGAGGAGACATATATATATATATATATATATATATATATATATATATATATATATATATATATATATATATATATATATATATATATATATATATATATATATATATATATATATATATATATTGATCCAAGATAGAGAGAAGTTAGGAGAGGTGAAAAGAAGTTTTGCTGAAAAGTTAAAAGAAGCGGGATTAATCGTGAATGTTGAAAAAACAGATGTTAATAATTAGAAGGGAGGAGGAGTGAGAGGAGCTTGTGATGAAGGTGCATGGCGAGGAGGTGATTGTGGTAGAGAGATGTGAGTATTTGGGGAGGGGAAAGTATTCACAAGGGAATGAGGTAATATGCTGGAAATCATCAACGTGATGGAGAAATACGGAAGAGTGGTGTATGCGCTGTACCCAATCTTGGCCTATAAAAGAATGGAAATAGGAGTAAAGATATTAATTTTTGAAAGTACTCCTACCCCATTTTTGTAATATGGAACGGAGACTTGGAGTGCGACAACAAGAGAAGAAAGCAGAATTCAAGCA
>SEYY01013058.1:0-35000 GCA_009176605.1 Armadillidium nasatum
ATATCGATTATTTTGCTAAATTACTACTGTTATAATATAAATAACTTAGTGATAAAACTGCACTTAAATCAATACGATTATATATAATATATATATATATATATATATATATATATATATATATATATATATATATATATATATATATATATATATATAGTTTTCAATATTTACTAGTTTTCTTAGTTTATATTTACCGATGTTAATTAATATGTTTTCTTTTTCTACGCAATTATAAAATCTTTTCGTAATAAATTCAAATAATCAGAAAGTGACTTCTTAATGTCGAGTCTGAACACAGAATGGAAAAACTGCTTCAACTGCCTCTGATCCTGAATTTGGCAACCACCCATAGGTGCTATTTTGACTCTTAAGCTGGTACTATGATTAGATTTCGTATCATTTTCCCTCGTTGATAGTACAAATTCCCTGTTTTCCCACGGCCTTCTAGCAACACTTCTAGATTATTCCTTTTGTTTACATTTTCCAAAATTTCAGCCGCCATTTGCCTTTTATTTCCTTTTTATATTTTCTTTATTATTTATTTTCATTACTTTTAAAAGTGTTTTTTCTTTTTATAGTTCTTTCTTCATATTCTCGAACTATTAAGCTGTATATATTATTTTCTCAATGAAAGATATTTTTTGGGGTTCATTTATATGATTTCCTAATTTGCGACCTATTTTAGGTTTACCTTAGAGTTGATCTGCAATTTTTTCATTGTATTGTTCTTGAATTTAGTTCCACTTTTTAAAGTAAATAGCATTTGGTGTGCTTTTATTTATCATACAATATTTATTAAATTTCCTTATTTCTTAATTAATTTAACATAAAAACACCATCACCACTTAAAATGAAGGTAGGGCCCTACAACACCCCCTTCACAAAGACATTCATTGGTTGGGTAGGATTTTGACAACTTTTTGATTTAGACATACTTAGTAATCTTCTTATAATTTCTTTCCGTTTCAATAACAATCTTTCTTCTTGAGGAAAATCGGGATAGATGATCAAATTGTGGTCTTGAGATCTGATTTTGTCTATTTTGTATCTTGTGGCGAAGATCCTCAGCAGTTATATTTCTTCTTCTTTGTAAAATTCTGGAAGGACCCGCTTGAAACGGAGGTCGTTTTTCATTGGATATTTTGTAGTTTCGGTATGATTTAGACCGGTCTTGTTTGGTTCCTCTCCATCCTGATGTTCGAGGCCTTGTTATTTTTGTGCTTTCTTCTTTATTTATATCTCTCTGAGGGTTTCCTACATCTTGTTTCTGGTAAGATTTGCCAGGTCTTCTGTTTAAATAATCATGATGGAATTTTAAGAGTTTCCACATTTTCCTCGAGGTGCCCTCGGAAAAATGAAGACCATCTCTGGTAGGTCCTTGAAAAGATCTGATTCCAGCATTATGTAACTTTTTCCTTTGGTGTTCATTAAGATTTTCCATTCGTGTTAAGGACAATGGTCGTGGTGTCAATTCTTGATCCCATATCTTTGAAAAATTCATCGATTAGTTTTTTCATTTCTTTGATGAAAGATTGGGTGTGGAAAACAGAATATACCTTTCCTGAACCTGCTCTATAATGTAATTTTTTATATAATCGATGGTGGTTATATCTGCCAAAGTCAGGAATATACGGCACAGTGACTATAACTTGACAGTAATGGATGTGTTTCTTTCCAGTCGATGATTTGATTTTTTATGTCCAAAATTAATTTTGAGATGTCTATTGCTGTATTTGGGACCATAATTTGGCAACCTGTATCTTTCCATGTCACAAGTTTGGTGAAATCACAGTGCAATCCCATCAAAATGATCACGTCCACTGGTTCCCGATCTTCTATAACATTTTCGTCCAGCAATCGATCTATCAGTTTTAAAGCTTCTCCAGTTGTCATTCCAGGTTTATGATATCTCCTTAGAGCCTTCGGTTTCCAATCAGAACCAGGTAATTCCAGTGTGGCAACACGACTATCTCCAACAATGATAACATTCTTGTCGGCCCACATTTCTATCTACAAAGAAAAATACAGAATTAAATATCATTTCTTAAAACCACTGTCATATAAAATAAATAATTGACAAACTATTTTCCTGAAATTTAACCTTTTATTAAAAATTAACAAATTTTAATATATTATTTTGGAAATAATCAACAAGAATTTACTTTTTAACTAACTTATACTTATTGTTTCTGAAATCTATTAAATGAGGCTTTAATTATAATTACTATTAAAACAGATTAATACACACGTTTATGATCTTTTATACAAAAAACTCAGGTGAAGCCCGAAAAACTGAAAGAAAAATCTTTTACCAAATGGAGCTCATCTTCCTCCAACTCCCTTAACTCTCGACAAATACCTGTGGAATCTCTTGTTACAACTCTTATGGGACCTCCCGAATAGTCCCTATTAATCTCACTATGTATCCATGGCTCCATATTGTAAGTGATTATGATGATCTGACACCAGAGAATCATCTTCATTTCTAGGTGATGGATATTGGTATTCAACTGTTTCTGGTCTCAACTGAATATTATATTTAGACACCTTTTCCCAGTTGATTCGAAACATATTTTGCGCCTCTTCTGTAAATCCTTCAAAATCTGGATTGTGATGTTTCACTGGTGGTGTCCTCTAATGATTGTTCTTGATTTACATTTTTTAAGTCTTCTGGTGTCTCATACCACTTTTTTAACTGCTTATGATGTACCTTATATAGGATGGTATTTCTATACTGATGTTGTATATCATATACATTACTCCATTGTCATAATTCTTAATTATTTTATATGGGCCATGGTATTTTTTAGCTAATTTATTCGTTACATTATGACCCTTCAGGATGTTCTTTCTCAATACTAATTCATTAACTTTGTAGGGTTCATAATTCTTGGGTTTATTTCCCCATGTGCTATCTTCATTTTGTTCTTTCTCCACATTACTCAGAAATATTCCAGCTGGGGTTTTCCTTAATTCTCGGTGATACGTGTGATTATAAACAGATATTATATCTGGTAAATGCGTATCCCACTCTTCTATCTTGTCTATCATACGGAACATGTTTAATAAGGTTTGATTTACCCTTTCTACCAGCCCGTTGGTTTGGGGCATATTAGCTACAGTGCAACGGTGTTTTATTTCCTTCTTTTTCAGAAACTCTTCAAACAAATGATTCGTAAACTCTTTCCCATTATCCGATTGCACTTCTAGAGGATCTTTCAAAAATGTTGCAATCATGGTTTTAAATGCCTTAAGCACTGTAGTAGCGGTTTTATCAGGTAAAGCTGTCGCAGATGTCCACTTCGAATACATGTCAACAGAAACAAGAACATATTTTTGACCTGATGTAGTTCTTGGCATTTCCATTAAATCTATAGCGACCACATCAAACGGTTTTTTGGCTTGTATTTTCCAAGTAGGTGGTCTCTGTTGTCTAGCTGGTAATATTTTTCGCTGCTGACATTTAATACATACTTTAGGGATTTGTTCACTCAGATATCGAATAAGTGGACTCCATATGATTTCTTTCATTTTCTGTATGATTTTATCTCGTCCTGGATGATAGTTTACTTTGTGATAATCAATAATTAAATTTTTTAAATCTTCATATCCGATAAGTAGACGTTCTATTCCATTTTCCTGATAAAATAACAATCCATCTCTTTCAATTATATTTTTTCTAAACCTTAAATATCTTTTTAAATATCTGTGCTCTTTAAGTTTTTCCAATTGTTCCATTTCATTATGATTTTCTTTTAATATCTTTTCGCAATTCTTGCACATATACATCTTCCATTTGACCCCGCTGTATTTCTTCCAATAATTGGTTTTCATCTCTTTGGTATTTTAAGGGAGTTTTTCTAATGGGAAGTTCTTGCACATTTTCATCATTCAACTCTTCAATAGAAATATCTAAAGAACTTACAGTTTCCAGTTCCTCCACTTCATCTTCCTTTTCATTTTCATCACTATCTTCAGTCTCTAAGTCAAACAATACAATTTCTTTCATTATCTCTGCCTCCTTAACATCAGAGTCAATCCAACCCAACTCGTCAACACATTTTTCAAGCTCTTTATCTGATTCTAATCTTTCCAGTAAGTCAAAGTGGACTCCATGAACACTTAACAAATAACAAATTCTTCTATTTCCTGCATTATATGAAACGCACTGATCTTTAGTATGGTAAATGGTAACTTGAATATCATATACTCGTGCACATGCCTCTACAATTTCTGAACTAACTAGAGTACCCGAAATATTCATCCTACACAAATTTTGTCGTACTTGCTTATTATCCGTTAATCCATACGTTTTTAAATTATTTCTTACTTCATTAACCGCCTTTTCACGAACAATTTTATGAGCTTTTTCGTCATTAAATAAAAATATGGCTATTGCGACGAACAAGGCATTACCACTACCCTTAATTTCTTTTACTTTAAATCCTACGGGCATAATATCTTCTTCAATCTCCATTTCTTCGATATTTTCTGGAACACATCTAGACAGAAAATCACTGATGTGATTAAATTTTCCCGGTAGGTATTTGATGTCAAAGTGATATTCTGAAAGGTCTGTTAATGTTCGTGCAATTCTTGCGTTAACTCCCGCCATATTATGCAAGTACGTTAGGGGTTGATGATCCGACCAGATGACAAACTTTCGGCACAACAAAAATGTGCGAAACACTTTTACTCCCCATCTTAAAGCGGCCAATTCCTTCTCTAAGGTGCTGTAATTTCTTTGTGCATTTCCAAAACACATTGAGGCATATGCAATAATTTTTAATTCTCCTTCTTGTTGTTGTTTTAAACAAGCTCCTGCACCTGTCCCAGATGCATCAACATATAGTTCTAACGGTTTTTCACTATCGTAATCAGGGAAGGCTTAGAATTGGTGGTTTTATCAGAGCTCGTTTTAGTTGTTCAAAACTTTCCTGGCATTCCAAAGTCCACTTAATACTTTTCCCCGTTGTCAATTGTGACAAGGGTTTCATCAATTTAGCTGCTTCCGGAATATGTCTTCTGTAGTAGTTCACACTACCTAAAAAGCTTTGGACTTGTTTTACGGTTTTGGGTACTGGAGCTTTTTGTATTGCCTCTATATTTTCTGACAATGGCAACAATCCTTCTTTGCTAACTTCTTGGCCTAAAAATTTCAACTTTTCTTCTGAAGATGTTGCACTTTTCAGGTTTTATTTTTAAGGTTAAACTCTCGCAACTTTCCCAAAACTTGGCTCAGGTTATTTAGATGTTCTTCAAAATTTCTACCAAGTATCAAAATATCATCCAAGTAAGCCATAACCTGATTTTTTGAAAAATCCTGTATCATAAGGTTGACGAGACGTTGGAACGTTGCTGGTGAATTACATAGCCCAAATTGTAAACGTACAAACTCTAGATGCTTAGAGGCAGTGGTAAAAGCTGTGAAATTCTCGTGATTCTTCTTCCATGGCCAAGTTATAATAACCTTTTGTCATATCTAAAAGACTGAAATATGTGCTACCCTTTAAATTATATATACAGTCATTTACCGCCGGTAACGGAAAACTATCTTTAATAGTTCGTTGATTAAGGGCCCTATAATCGATACATACTCTTATCTTTCCATTTTTCTTAACTATTGGCACTATAGGGCTACTCCAGGGACTCTTCGATGGTCTTATAATTCCTTGTTCTTCCAAAATTTTTAACTCTTCATCCATAAGCTCTTGCACCTTCGGATTGAAACGTCGTACCTTTTGACGTATAGGCTTCATAATCATGTAATTTAATTCTATGTTCCATCATATTAGTGTAGCCTACATCGTTATCATCTTTACTGATAATATCCTTAAAATTTTCTAACATGTGACATACAATCTCCTTTTGTTCCTTCGTAAGATCTGTTTGTGTTAAGGTAAATCTTTCTTCTAAACTTTGTTGTTCCTCTTCTTCTGTATGCTCTTCATGAACCTCGTCTATTTCCTTGAGGATTTTCCCATCTTGTATCAATTCAATAGCAAATATTTCTATTCCTTCTTTATTAATTTTATAAGTTTCATCTCCTAAATTTATTATATTTACATAGGCGATTTTTCCGTTGTTAACTGTGTTAGAGATGAATAGCCCATTTTTTCGAAAATTATTTGCTCCTCGAACTTCTGTACTATATAAACAAGGCGTATCAAAATCTTTAGGCCACATTGCTTCAATTTTATGTACATAACCGGGCTTTATGTGTGCATGTTTCTTTAATTCTAACTTAATATTACTAATTGGTACTGGATTAAATCTAAAATTACACACTGCTATTTCCTTGTTATTTTCCTGCTTACAGATTAATCTGTTATTTTTTAAATCAATTTCTAGAAAAATACTTGTTGAGAAAGTCTATGCCAAGGATCATTTCTTGAGGTTATTTTTCTACTAATGACAAAAGTTTCATTTTTAATTTGATAATTTCCTAGTTTAAATGATAATTTCATTTCTCCTTCTGTGGCTTCTGCATTTCCATGAACTCCTATTATTTTTATCTTAGACTCTTTTATTTCCTCATTTATCAACTGAGCAATATCCGAATTTATAACATTTAGTTGAGCGCCTGTGTCAACTAAAGCACGTATTTTCGCACCATGTACCTTAACATCCAAATATAATCTTTGATCTTTTTCCTTAGGTGCAAGGCTTGTTTCGTTTCCCTTAATGCCACCTTGCTCGGTTAAGGGATGTTTTAGTTTTCCGCCGGCCTTCTCATCATATTTTTAAACTCTTCGCAATTCTTCATTAGATGATTTTCGCCACAAAAAGGGCACTCATATCTTTGTGAATTGGTCTGTTCTCTTCTTCCTGGCTGTTCTCTTCGTGTTTGTTGTATATCTTGGTTACCACTACTTGATTGTCCTCTTTGTTCTCTATTTCTTTCTTGGGCAATTCTTTTCCTGCAATCTTTAATCATGTGCCCCGGCTTTCCACAACAAAAACAGCCTTTATTTTTCTTATAGCATTCTGCTTCAACATGTCCTTCTTTTTCACAGTAACTACACTTTTTATTTTGTTTTTTCTCTATCTCTAGCACTTGTTTTGCGGTATTTAACTTTTCTTGTTCCTGTTCTCTATTTCTGTCTTCATTTTGAGGTTGTCTGTTTTTAGCTGCCTCCTTAAAACACATTTCCGCATTGTTAGCTAAATCTATAATTCTTTCGACTGTTATGCCAGGTTCTGATAGAGCTGTGTATTTCACTCTGGCAGCTGATTCCGGTTCTAATGCATCTAAAATTTTTATTTTCTTCATGTCCTTGAACATATAATGATTTATGTCCATTCCAGCTAATCTGGCTAATTGATTTAAACGCATAGCGTAGTTACTAATATTTTCATCCTTCCTCCTTGTGGCCATCCAATAATTTTCCATTAATTTATCTTTATTTGTTGACGCTCTCTGCGCTATTACTCTCAGTTCTTCTTTCACTTGGTAATATGCCAGTCTTCCACCATCAATACTATCGAATGCATCAAGCATATTTCCTTCCAAGAAATTAGGTAACACCCTACTCCACGTATCCATTACTCCTGGGTATGTATGATCACAATAGATCTCGAAATCTCGCAAAAATTTATCAAAATCGTGGCCTTTTTCCATACAAAATTTCAAAGGTGGTGGTACTATATTTCTCCTATAGTACACCTGGCTATTCATATATGGATCAGGTGGTGGCGTATATTGTTGTCCTGGAGTATACTGATAACTAGTTCCAACCCTGCTTGGATTTGTTGTTCTATTTCTTGCTCCTCTTGTTTGTTCATCTGCTGGTGTTGATGTTTGTTGCATTCCTTGTTGTTGTTGTGGTTGTCTTTCATCTTCATTCTTTTCCAATAATAAATCATCTGGCATTGGTATACTATACGCCATTTTTTCAGATTATGTCTTATTCGATCGTAGCACCAAATGTGTTAGGTGACTATCCTGGTTTAAACGGCACCAAAAAGTTATGTCGTAGCTACGTATTTTTAGAATATATTAATATATAATAGTATTTTGACAACTCCTTTTCTTTTCAGATATTGCGTTGTGTTTTTCAAGTTTTAATGGTCGTAATTTATTCTAATTATATTCAACTCAGGACCAGCTTAAAGAGTTTTCGAAGACTTACTCTTTTCTTTTATTTTTAAAAATAAATTATATACAGGCTTTATTTATCTTTGGTTTTATTTTAACTCAACCTCTATTTATAAATTTATGAACTATGTATTTTCATAAATAGTATTCAATGTCATGAAATATCAATCAATGCAATTACTTGTTTGAACTATCAAACAAAAATCCCAAACGATTATGTACTATCCATAGAAACAAAATACTTCTTAAAGGTTACGCCAAATTATCTTAAATGTCAACTAAATAAATAATTCTGTGTTTACTCAATGGAGAACGATTGTCAACTAAATAAATCGCAAAAATAATTCTGTGTTTACTCAATGGAGAACGATTGTCAACTAAATAAATCGCAAAAATAATTCTGTGTTTACTCAATGGAGAACGATTGTCAACTAAATAAATCGCAAAAATAATTCTAAGTATTTACTCAATGGAGAACGATTGTTATCTCATGAAAGTTTGGTAAGTATGAGTTATCTTAATCTAATCACCAAAATATTCGAGAAATTCAAGTTGACTAAATATTATACGTGGAAACGATCTCGTAAATATTTTTTGTGTATGTAAAAGTCGTAACTCAAAATCAAAATAGTCGATTAATCCAAAGGTTTAAACAATATCAGAAGTAAACTATTGTAAAATCCTTTACGAATTATAAAAGCCTGAAATCCAAATCAAAATGGTCGGGAAAATTTCGAAAATTCCTTCGTAGTAGGACAAGAAATTAACTTAACTCTTATTCAAAAATTCATGAATTACTGATTAATATACAAGATATTGTCAATCATATAATAATCACAGCCGAAAACAAAACTAAACCAATCTAAATAGACAAATTATTAAAAAAAACAATAGCCAAATTATCGCAATTTATTTAACATAAATTATCTATTGCTTATTTACATATGTAATTAATAAATTTGAACAAATTATAAACTTGAATGTTTTCTATTAAAATTCTCGAACAGTTTTTATTTTATTCTTCAAATACAGCTTAATTAATTTCTAATTCTTAATCTTTTAAATGTAAATATCAAAGTACAGTATGGACTTCGTTTTTTATTTATTTAGAGTCTCTTTTGAGAGTTTTCACTTTATTCAGAAATTACTAATATTAATTTATTTTCTAAGTTATAATAACATACAGTATACTGTAATAGTATACAGTATGCTTTAACTATTTCTTTTTATAACGTACAGCGTATGCTTTAGTTATATAGTGCAATAATATACAATGTATGTTTCAGCTATTTCTTTTTATAACGTACAGCGTATGCTTTAGTTATATATTTAATTATATCGATTATTTTGCTAAATTACTACTGTTATAATATAAATAACTTAGTGATAAGAACTGCACTTAAATCAATACGATTATATATAACTATATATATATATATATATATATATATATATATATATATATATATATATATATATAGTTTTTCAATATTTACTAGTTTTCTTAATTTATATTTACCGATGTTAATTAATATGTTTTCTTTTTATACGCAATTATATAATCTTTTCGTAATAAATTCAAATAATCAGAAAGTGACTTCTTAATGTCGAGTCTGAACACAGAATGGAAAAACTGCTTCAACTGCCTCTGATCCTGAATTTGGCAACCACCCATAGGTGCTATTTTGACTTCTTAAGCTGGTACTATGATTAGATTTCGTATCATTTTCCCTCGTTGATAGTACAAATTCCCTGTTTTCCCACGGCCTTCTAGCAACACTTCTAGATTATTCCTTTTGTTTACATTTTCCAAATTTCAGCCGCCATTTGCCTTTTATTTCCTTTTTGTATTTTCTTTATTATTTATTTTCATTACTTTTAAAAGTGTTTTTTCTTTTTATAGTTCTTTCTTCATATTTTCGAATTATTAAGCTGTATATATTATTTTCTCAATGAAATATTTTTTGGGGTTCATTTATATGATTTCCTAATTTGCGACCTATTTTAGGTTTACCTTAGAGTTGATCTGCAATTTTTTCATTGTATTGTTCTTGAATTTAGTTCCACTTTTTAAAGTAAATAGCATTTGGTGTGCTTTTATTTATCATACATATATTATTTAAATTTCCTTATTTCTTAATTAATTTAACATAAAAACACCATCACCACTTAAAATTAAGGTAGGGCCCTACAACAACGCCAATACAGTTGCTTTTTTCTTTATAGGGGTATTCTTCCCAGTATGGAGTATGCCTCGTACATCTGGGGTGGTTCCACTCACACAGCTCTCTTTGACAAGGTGGAATCTGTGGCTTTTCATATTAACAACTCTTCCATTATCACTAATTCTCCCCAATCTCTTTCTGCTCCATCAAACTGTTGTGTCTCACTCTATGCTATCTCTAGTACAATGAACACTGTTCTTCTGAACTCTCTCATTGCATTTCTTCTTCATTGAGAAGGGCTCGTGCAACACACCTTTAGATTTTTTTTGAGTTACTAAATTCTCTTTGTATAAGTTCAGGGTTTGATTGTTAAACATAATTTTTGGAAACCTCTGTATCTTTTATCCTGAAAGCAGTAAACTCTGCTGAATAATCAGGATAAAATTAGAAATTGCCATTGTTGCCTTTCACTGTGCTAGTGCTTTTATACGCTGAGACTTCAGTTCATTCATGCCATAATACTCTCATATTTCACCTGGGGCTTTTCAAACCCTGGTCTTTAAAAAAGAAAAAAAAAATTTTAACTGGGAAAATGAGCATTTATTTTTTTTTTATAGGAGTAACTTTACCTTTAGAATAAACTAAATTACTTGTTTCATTGACAAGATAAGCACAACAACCATAAGCTAGTGTACTTGCATCTGTAAAAATATGCAACATATTAATTTTGGACCTCTGCCCAGTGCACCTATTTACTTTAATAGTTTAAATTTTATTTAAGTCTTTGGCCAATTTTTA
Source organism: Armadillidium nasatum (assembly GCA_009176605.1). NCBI lineage: Eukaryota > Metazoa > Arthropoda > Malacostraca > Isopoda > Armadillidiidae > Armadillidium > Armadillidium nasatum. Next base: position 11,065 of record SEYY01013058.1, read on the forward strand.
TTTTTGCCAAACTTTTAGATCAACAGACTCTAACGTTTCTTCCAACTCTTATTTCTTCTTCCACAAGCATTGTAACAATATACAGAATCTTATAGTAACAGGAAGATACAAACCTAGATGGTCATAAACTTTAGAAGACTGATAAAATCTGATGCTTAGTGCTAGCATTCTCTTTAATATTGTATGGTTTAGTACAGATAAAATCATAATAGTCTGATTCTTTATCTAAAACCCAATTCATACTCAGAGTTTTGATTTTTTCAATATCACCAATAGGGACCAACCATGGCTGGAAGTTTGCAGGGCCTGGGGCTCTGGCCGTGGTTGCATAAAATTTGTAGAGAGGTCAAAAGCACTGAAATTTTAGGTTAAGGAAATTATACTTATAAGGAAGGAGTAGAATAGTGTACATTCACTTCAATTAATGATTATATGCATTTTTCAGATTTTGTAATAAAAGTTTGAATAAACTACAAAAGTTTTTGATTTATTTTTCTGATTCACAATAGTTATTCAACAGGTTTATGTAGGGAAGACCCTAAGTTAAAGTTTGAAAAAAATGTAAGGTATAAAATTATCAATAAAACCTGTATTTATACATATTACTTTATTGCTGGGTATCAAACTTGTATCATTTAGCTACATTATTTCAAAATTATTTTATTACTTTCAATCACTATGGCTAAAAGATCAGCTTCAGCAGTATGGGATTACCTTATAATGTTTCAGGATAGGCTTGAAAAAGCTAAATGTAACATCTGCAGTCAGGAAATTAGAAGAGGACCTCCGGGTGCCTGATGTAAAAAATTTTCAAGCAAATCTTCATGGGGGTGTCTAAAATCAAAACACAAAGATGAACATTCACTAGCAGAAGAGGAGTGGTAAAAAGAAACAAAAAGAAAAAAAAAAAAAAAAAAAAAAATAATCTTAATTTTCTTATATTTTGTTTTATTTAATCCACCATTAAAAAGTATAATTTGCAGTTTTAACCCTGGCAGGTAAACCCTGGTTTTCTCTGATTATTAGCCAGTGTTGGGACCAGAGCCCCAGTCAGGTCCATAATCACCGCTATAACCAAGGTTTTCTTTATTAATGAGTGAGTTTAAGATTTAGAATTTGATATCCTCTCAGTTAACTTAAAATTATCCTTATTCATAATGGCTTTAGATTGTTCATAAAAGGTAAACAATTCCTCTTCAGAGGAGACTGATCCCAGAACATTATCAATATAGAAAGAAACTCTTAAGTAAATTTAGTGTAACAGAGTCAGGAAACCTACTTAGATGATTTTTAATAGTTAAAGCTAGAATATTAGGTGAACAATTTTCACCAAATAAAAATACCTTAAATCTATAGGTTATCAACACTTTATTGGTATTAAAAGTTTTTTTTTTTTTTTAAACCATAAAAATCTAAGATGATCCTTATCATAATCTAGTTTTAAGTTTATATGCAAGAATGCTTTAGAAATATCACCAATTATTGCATACTTGTCCAATCAAAATCTTAAAAGAACTTTTACTAAATCATTTACCATATTGGGACCTTCAATAAGACAATTATTAAGACTAGTTTTATTTGAATCTTTCAAACTACAGTTATATACTATTCTTAATTTAGTAGTTAAAGAGTCTTCTCTATGCACACCTCTATGGGTTAAATAATGACAACCAACTTTATTAAAAGGGTCTTTTCTGACTTCCTCAATAAAGCCTAAATTTAATTGTTCTTTCAAGATTTCATTGTACAAGTCAAGTTTATTAGAATTTTTTAACTTTTTATAGTTTTTAAATATGAGCCTTAGCAATATTAAAATTATCTAACAAATCTGGACAGGGTATCTTACAAGGTAATTCTACCCAATATATTATTACCATCATATTTTAATGAGTTACATTGAACCTCTCAACCATGATCTTATTTTCATTAGTGTGATCAGTATCTTTAATACCAACAGATTCTAAAATCCATAACTGTTGGATACCTTCATCTAATTCCTCATCCATATTGAGAGTCTCAGTAGTCAGTAAATTATTAACACATGTAATATTCATTGATTTTATGAATGGCATTATATATACCCTAAATATTACTTTGGTTTTTATATTTTAGTAATTCATTTTTAACTTATTTTTAGTAATATTACCCAAAATAGCAATACCGACAGGAGTTTTTAAAGCTATGACATTATCAGTTTTAACAATACCTTCATGTACAAGATGAATATAATCAACTCAAATTAACACACCAACATCATCAGAATTTAAAGTTTTATCAACAATGACATAAGTAGACTTTAAATATTAATTACTTCTCTTAAAACCGAAATTTTGATAGAAATTATTACAAGGGTGTTTACAAGCGTTTTTAAAGTAGTCTCAGACTACCAGTTTTAATGGAAACATCAGCATTATTAAATTTAAATTTAATCTGAATCTTTTCTTGGCAAATTATGATATGTTAAATAGTTTCTGACTTAGTTTCATAAAGAATATTCAATTTATAAATAAATGTTCATTGAGAACAGGTATTAATATAGTCTCTTACATCAACTAAGTTATTTTGATTATTTTTAATTTGTAGGGTCATAGTTGGTAGCAAAATAGGGTTTGTAGTGAGAGTACCATTTAAACTAATATGACCATTTGTTACATTAGAGTTAAAAGGTTTTAGATTTTCATTTTTTATTTTCAAGATCACCAGGACACATTGATACCACATGATTATCATTGCATACTCTACACTAATATTTAAACTTAGTTTTACACTCTTTCTTATGGTGGTTTTCACTAGTATATTTTTGACATTTTTAATTGATCACAATGTTTAGATTAATAATTAGAATATTTGTCTCAACTACTAGAGTGTTTTCCACACTACTACAGGATTTACACTTGAAATTAGGAGCAGTTTGTTACATTTTTTAAAAACTCTGTAAAGAAGCACGAGGCCTTTCTGTTTTCTTTTCTGCATACCTTGTTTGTTTATAGTTGTGTACGTATTTTGAATGAGTGTTATCAGAATTAGTGTGTGTTTGAGGTGTAATAGATTTAGTAGATTTATAAAGAGAATGTATAGTATGAAATTTTCTCTAATGGACTCTAAACTTGGATAACTTTTATTTTATTTTGAAACATCTCTCTTAACAGTTAAAGGAATTCTACTAAAAACTATGGTCTTAAGCCATGATGACTCCACAATATTTAGGTAATAATTGAAATTTGACCTAAAAGACACTCAAGATCACAGTAAAAATTAAAAAGGTCCTCATAATTATCTTTACAAGGTTTTAAATTAACTAACTTTAGAGCCAGTTCATATTTAATTTCATCTAAATTTAAGTTTTATTAAGGATTTGTAAAGCAGTCTCGTTAGTGCTATCAGTAACTATCAGTGTTTCAACTAATTTCAGCACACCATCCTTCAAATATTTTAAGAGATAGCAAACCTTAACAACATTAGCAACTGAGGATTTATTTCCAGTAGTTGAATTAAATTTATCAAGAAATGGCTGGTATTTGGTTTTATCGCCATCAAAGATTGGAATTCCCAAAGTGAGCAATTTAGACAATTTCATTATCATGAGGAATAATTAAATTATGGATACTGGAATCTTTCATTGCTTCAACTAAAATTTATTTCCTGTTCTTTAAGCCTTACTATTTCCTCATATTTATTTTGTATAGCTAATACACTCAAATTTGCTTCATTAATGTATGTAATTATTATTATTTATTAATAAATCAGTATTGCCAGTCAATATTTCTTTATCTAATATAAGGATTTCTTGCTTATATCTATTTAAAGATGACAACATATTTCCTATTTGTAATTTACTAGGACTAGAAAGGGTATTGAAATTATTTAAAATCCTGGTAACTCCCTTTCTAGCAAACCTCTTTCTTTGTAACGAAACTAATACCTTTTGATTCATTTTTTAAGGAAACTGTAGGAATATACACAATACACAATATTAATTTTTAATAAAACAAATTATACCAAACCCAGCCTCTAAGTTTACCAACTTCACAAAATTTGGTATATTAAATTAGTTATGGTATTTTCATAAATATTATACCAACTTACCAAAAACAAATAATAAGGCTAAACCAGGTTAAAATAAACACAGGTTACAGTCCCTAAATTTTACCTAAATAAATTAAGCTGCATACAATTTATTTATAATTTTTAGAATTAAACTTATTTATATTTAAATCCAGGTTATAATAAATAACGACTTTTGTGTTGATCCAGCCTTTATTAGGCTGCCTTTATTTAGCTTAGTTATGGTATATAGAAAATTATCAATTTAGCTACTTAAACTTTAAATAAATGTCAATGAGGATGGTAATTAATAGTGCTGAATGACGATTGTAAATAAAATATCAAATTATTCAATCAGGCTTGGTGGTAGTCTATTACAAAAAGTCTGGTACATAGCCCTAGAATAAGCAATCAAATTTGAGAAAAGACAAAGTTGAATTTAATTATAATAGTATTTATAATAATGGGCTTGAAAGCTGCCCCGCATCTCCACCACTATACAAAAAAAAAATATTGCAGTTTGAATATTTTTATTTCCTCAGTTAACTCAACTCTGGCAGATGCCTAAGTTATGTAATAATTATCTTTGATTATAGAGGAAATTGTCTCGTATTCCAAAATATAAAGTTTATCAAGAAAACCTAGGCATTGTATAAAGAAATATAAATAATGATAATTATTAATTTGTACTTAAACACAGAGTTAATTTGGGACCTAAGGTTAATGAATAATTTTCCTCATCTTTGGATGTTATTACTTTCCTGAAGTTATAGATTCAGGGACCGGTCTCCTGTACCCCCAAGAAGACTACTGTATTCAGGCTTCTTTAAATAGTTTTATAGAAAGATAAATAATGAAAAAGTAAGTTCTCATTTTTTCAATTAACTCTTCATATCCGTGATCTTAATTCTCGCTGCCTGAAGTAGCTTCATTAGTTCATTTATTTTCTTTTCATCTTTTGTAACCATTAGGCCATAAATCAACCTAACTTACCTTACTGTGATTAATTCATATATATATATATATATATATATATATATATATATATATATATATATATATATATATATATATATATATATATATATATATATATATATATATATATATAGCCTAAGGTTTCCTTCCTTAACTTTAAAGTTACTGACCAAACAATCTAATAATGTAGTAGATCTTATTGACACATCAGTTATCAGTAATTAAGGAATTTTTCTAATCAGTACTAGCAAAAGTACTTATTAATAAATTGTTGATTGTTGCAGTGAGTTTGATTGCCTTGTAATTCTTATAAGGGAATCATAGTGGAAGCTGAATCTTGAACTAGGTCACCTTGAGATAAAAAATACAATTCAACACCTCACAGCTTCCCAAAGTGGTGAACTCTTAATACTTTCATTAAAGAGGAGCACTTGGTAAATTTTGGCTCCAACTCTGCTCTGGCCCCACCATTAAATATATTCCTTGTTTATCCACATCCTTTTTATTTGTCATTTCTTTAAATTTTATGGGAATATTATTTTAAAAATTGAGGTAAGAATAAATTAAAATCCCATGAATAGCATTGTAAAGTGCAAGCAAAACACACCGATACATAATACTGGTGTCTTAATTGAAGAAAATGTGAATGTATTTACACCAAATCACAAATTTGTCTTTTAGCACTGGACACAAATATTGCAATATTAACAATTTTTGGAAAAGTAATTTTTATTTTCTTTTTTAAACTCTTAAAAATGAAATTGTGAATTTTTAATGCACTTCATCAACAAGCATATGAATATCTTTCATTCTTCATCACATATACAAGAATGCTTAATTTTTTTTTTTATACCATACATCCTCTGATGGTAAAAGATCAAAGACCTACAAAGTTTCTACCCGAATTGTGGAAAAAACAAAAGATTATTCAATTCAGAGGCCAACATAACCAGAAACAGCATTTGAAAGTGTGTAAGCTAAGAAGCTATTTTGTTCAAGACTTTGCTAGTGAAATACATGAAAAATTCAGCATAGCAGAGAAAGTATGAGACCATGTTGAAAGTTGTGCTGCATGAGTTCCTCAGTGGAGAAAGTATACAACTAGAGAATTCAAAAGAGCATTGTCCATGTAATAATGGTAGTATAAGGAGTGTGATGCAACTGTTTGATGGCTAGAATGAGATATTAGATTTGGAGAGTTGACAAGTTAAAAAGCTTTTGACTATTTAATCTAAGAGCTATGTGTAAAATCACCTTAGTTACGTAGTAGACTTCATGTAAGTGTGAACTTCCCCAATACTGAACTAGTAACTGGGGTTATGAGTTGAACTTCAAAGATGCTTTGAAATAACCAACCTTTTAGAAGCTCTTTTAGTGAAATAATGTAATCCTTTCTTGAAAGATTGCAAGAAAAGGGAAACACCAAAAATATCAATAACAGAGGAAGGTTTGAGTTAAGTGCTTTCATGAAAAGATGTAGTTGTGTGATAGATTATGTAGAATAGATAAAGAAAGAAAGCAAGTTTTTTAAGGCATTGAAAAAATAAATATTTACCCCAACTAGGGATACAAGAATGACTAAAGATCAGTTCCTCCAAGGAAACTATCTTAGAATTAACTGTTTTCTGATGAGTTGGTTGTGTTTCAAATTGAAAGTAGTAATATAAGTTGGAGTTATCAGCATAAACGTGAGATGTAGTGATAGATAAAAGATCATTATTGAAAAGAAGAAAAATGTTGGGGATATTTACAGAGCCCTGAGGAACAGGTTGAAAGGACAAATGGTAGCTATCTACAAAAGTGGTATAGAACATTTAGAAAGTAAGTAAATCAGAAAGATTGATAAATCCTGAAAGAAATCAAAGCTTTGTTCCAGAGTCTTAGAAAATATTTGAAACATCTACCTCCACAGTAAAATATTCACATAAACCAAAGAGCAGACAACCAAGAGTTAGAGCAAAGGGAATGAAGATTATTGGTCAAACATTCTTTATGGAAACCATAGGAGCTGTCTGAAATAAGATCTGAAGAATTAACTTGCTTCCAAATCTTTTTGCTAAGAATAGTTTAAAAAATTTGCAGAGAGCATAGGTTAAAATGATAGGATGAGAGTAAAAGGGTTAAGAGGTGTTCCCCTCATAGGCATAGTCTATAAGGGTTCCTACCTCCAGCAGGAAGAGAAAGCTGAATTCCATACACAGAAGTGAAATGGCTCACCAAGGCAGATTGTATGCTCAGAAGCACAAATGATGACTACCACAGATTAGCTATCAGAACTATATGCCTTAGTATTAAGCTCAGATAGAGTATAAAGGAAAAAGATCTTTAAAAGAAATAATAATATTAAGTATGAAAGATTTGGAGATGCTGGAAGTGGAATAGCACAGGTATAGTTTAGGGTGGAATTAGAGTCAGCAGTTTGAGTAAAGATTTAGGCCTTAAATGGAAGGAAGACAGCAGTATTAACACAGTGGGAACAAGAGGATAAAAAAAAGTTGTTTTTTTTTGTTGCAAAAAGTTGGAAAGAATGAGAGAGGAATTTGGAAGATTGCTGCACTGTCTATGAAGAAATTTTTTTTGTATTTCATATATTACATTTTGCACAAATGCATCATGAAATGTAAAAAATGCAAATTTGTGGGATATATATATATATATATATATATATATATATATATATATATATATATATATATATATATATATATATATATATATATATATATATATATATATATATATATATATATAATCAAAAACCTGTATTTGTTTTCTTCTCTTCTCACATCCAGTACGTTTGTTCTTGGGCTTTTCTTTGCCAGTTTACTCCCTGTAGATCTAATTTCATCTGTTCAGCTTGGACACAATTATTTTTATTACATTTCAGATACAGTGACAGTCTATATAATATTTAATTTGATCATCTTTGCCATTTCTTTAGCTACATGAGTCGCCTATTTTAAATTTTATGTTTAACTATAATAATATCTTAATTTTGCTGGGGGTCTTATTCAGATAGTTTTTTTTTTTTTTTCCCCTTACATGTTATTCCAAGAATATATATCCATTTAATTTCCTTGTGCTGTTCTCATGACTTTAGATCAAATCTTGCAGCCAAATGTCATTGCATGTAACATGCATACTGTTCAAAAGCTTGCCTTTAAGCAAAGTATAAATTTACCTCAAACACTAATATTTTATATCATAATGCTTTAAGTTATATCCATTTCTTTAGTAGATTTTTACTTTCATTTACCTATTTTCAATTTGAAGAAATTAGTGTTCCAGTATGAGTATTTTCATCAACTCGTTCTAGTTGTTGACCAATTTGTTCTCATTGAATATTACTATGGTTTTGACTGATTTGATAATTTCGGATTTTAGAAATTCAGTTGTTCATTCATTCATGGGCTTACTGGAGGCTTCAGAGCTTTGGAGTGGCTCACTATACCTGCTCCAGGCTCCAGAGCAATTTTATCTCTTAATAAGCTCTGGCTCCTCGAGACTAAAAAAAAAAATGTCAGTTTCATTCTGGCTCTAGGGCTTCTGACCCAGAGAGGACCCAATCCTAGACTATACCAACTTCCTTGGTATTGCATGCTTCTTTAATCTCATTGTGAGTTTCAGTTCCTAATCCTCACAAGGAGTCCTATAAAATATCCTTATTCTAAATAGTTTATTACACATCACACTATCAACCCATTTAGATACAACACCTGGAATAGTTTTATTTTTTTTATATCAAACTAGATTAAATAATGTTTCTGCTAAAAAGTACCATGAGTCTCTACATATTCTTTAAAATGTTTTTAAATAAATGTTTGCATACTGTTAGTTTCTTAAGAACTATAATGTTTCAAATTTATTTCAGAAACTTTATTAAGCTTATTTTTTATCAATGTTTGTTCCATTTTTGTGATTATAGGTAATAGTTAAGTTTAATCCTTGTTAATTTATTCATGTTAATGTCATTTTCAAAAGAATTGGAAACAGGGAATGTCCTCTCCAAAGCAAATAGTAAGTATTTTACATTATATATATATATATATATATATATATATAATATATATATATATATATATATATATATATATATATATATATATATATATATATATATATATATATATATATATATATGATGGATCAGGAGGTAAAAATTTTTCATATTTGCGGATGCGGATGTTGAATTTTGGTGAAGTGTGGAAGTGGATGTAGAACTTTCATCAAGTGTGGATGTGGATGTTGAATTTTCGAAAGTGCAGATAAGGATGTTAATTTTGATGAGGATGTGAATGCATATGCCAATACTAATATATATATATATATATATATATATATAATATATATATATATATATATATATATATATATATATATATATATATATATATATATATATATATATATATATATATATATATATATATATATATATATATATATATATATATATATATATATATATATATATATATATATATATATATATATATATATATATATATATATATATATATATAGGGTGGTTAAATTGTATGGGCGATGTTGAATGTGAACCACACCTAAACGTCAAGTTTTTTACTGCATTTCATTTGACTTTTTTCAATTTCAGACTTACTCAATTTGAACCATGGAAAGATACACAATGGAGCAACGTGTTAAAGTTATTCAGGCTTATTATGAAAATGGGCGTTCAAATCAAAATGCATATCGTGCACTTCGTGATTTTTTTGGTCAATTTAATCGTCCAAATGTGCGTACAATCGGAAAAATCGTGAAAAAATTTGAGCAAACCGGGTCTGTAGGAGATTTGAAAAGACCAGTGCATGCTCGTACAGCTCGTACTGCAGAAAATATTGCTGCTGTTCGCGATAGTGTGGCTGAGGAGCCATCCACTTCAACTCGTCGTCGTGCCCAACAATTGCACCTCTCACGCTCGTCGTTGATGAACATTATGCATAAAGACTTGCATTTAAACGCTTACAAGGTGCAATTGACTCAAGAACTAAAGCCTCTTGACCATACAAAACGTCGTCAATGGTCAGAATGGTGGCAAGAAATGGCAACAGTGGATGATCAATTTTCGAGGAAAATCATCTTCAGTGATGAGGCACATTTTCACCTCAGTGGATTCGTCAATAAGCAGAATTGCCGCATTTGGGCGAATGCTAATCCAAGAGTGATTGTCGAAAAACCAATGCACCCACAAAGAGTGACTGTTTGGTGTGGTTTATGGGCTGGCGGCATCATCGGGCCGTATTTTTTCCAAAATGAGGCCGGTCAGGCAGTTACTGTGAATGGTGTTCGCTATCGTGAGATGATAACGAACTTTTTATGGCACGAATTGGAAGGTATGGATGTGGACGATATGTGGTTTCAACAGGACGGTGCCACTTGCCACACAGCTAACGAAACAATGGCTATTTTGCGCGACAAATTCAATGGCCGTGTTATCTCACGTGGTGGCGATGTCAATTGGCCGCCAAGATCATGTGATTTGACACCGTTGGACTTCTTTCTTTGGGGTTATTTGAAAGAAAAGGTGTACGTCGATAAGCCAGCAACAATTCAAGAGCTAAAGGATGAGATAATTCGGCACATTAACGGCATAGAACCCCAATTATGCCTCAGCGTCATCGAAAATTTGGACCATCGGATGGAGGTGTGCCGCCGAGGTCGCGGCGGCCATTTGGCCGATATTTTGTTCCATACATAATTGAACCATACCATATTATCATAATAAAAAGAAATGACAATAAATTCCTAAGTAATTTGTGTTTTATTCAAAATCAACATCGGCCCTTAAAATTCAACCACCCTTTATATATATATATATATATTATATATATATATATATATATATATATATATATATATATATTATATATATATATATATATATATATATATATATATATATATATATATATATATGGATCAGAGGTAAAAAAATTCACATTTGCGGATGCGGATGTTGAATTTTGGTGAAGTGAAGGATGTAGAACTTTCATCAAGTGCGGATGTGGATGTTGAATTTTCGAAAGTGCAGATATGGATGTTAATTTTGATGAGAATGTGAATGCATATGCCAATATATATATATATATATATATATATATATATATATATAATATATATATATATATATATATATATATATATATATATATATATATATATATATATATATATATATATATATATATATATATATATATATATATATATATATATATATATAAAGTTGAGATAGATTCATTCCTAGTGAACCTTAATTAAATTAGAAAGGTTAAAGCCAATAAATACTAAGGGTTTCCACACACTCATTTAACACATTCTGATGTTTCATTCCTTATCTCAGTCCATCTTCAGCACTACTAAATTTTACAAATTTCTATTTTCAAACACAATCAAAACAAATTTTAACTATTTATAAGATATTTAAAATAATAATAATTACAGTAAAATAATAAAAATGAAAGTAATAATATTGATATTGAAATAACATAAATAAGAATAAAAAAAATGAACTATTTTGGGGAAGAGGACTTCATTATTGAGTGAAAAGGACAATAGAAGTAGCTTGATCATTTAAAGATGGGCAGTGAGTTTTTATATTTAAAGCTCCAGTATCCTACAATCAAGAAGGAAAGACATGTTGAAGGATAAAGAAATTAGAAGAAGAAAATTGGTGGGTATCTCCATTGTCTTTTATGACAGAGCGTTTAGGAGAGCAAAGAGGAAGGTCAGTTCTATTATCAGTCCTCTTTTTTAAATTGTAGACCAGTTTGGCCTACATATGCTGCATTACAACTGGCTCCCGTAAATAAAAAAAATTAATGAGTATCTGAAAAGCATTGGGTGAGATTCCTTGTGCTTGAAGAAAATATGAATTGAGAGGGAGTTTTAATTTATATGAATGAACTGGTATTGGTGGAATGCATTTAAGTAAATTAAGAATATTTCTTTTAATTTGAGATGTAAATGATCCTGTATGAAGAAGTTTTAAGTATATTTTTTGTTTCGGTACAGTAGATATATGAAGAGTGGGTCTGAAATATTAGAAACTTGTTAATACTTTTTCCCAATTGGAACTTTAGGAATAAATTAAAATGGAAAAATACTTTAATTAATTCCATCTCTATATGGAGTGAAAATATATATATATATATATATATATATATATATATATATATATATATATATATATATATATATATATATATATATATATATATATATATATATATATTAGTTATGGATCGCATGTCATATTTTCTCATTTGCAGATGTGAATGCAAATGTAGAATTTTCGTCAAATGTGGATGTGGATGTTAATTTTGATGAGATGCTCCGTGGATATGAATACAGATACCGATGCCTATATATATATATATATATATAATATATATATATATATATATATATAATATATATATATATATATATATATATATATATATATATATATATATATATATATATATATATATAATAAAGATCTTTTAGGAGGAAAAGTATATATGTTAGGATAATATAGATTGGTCATTGTAAATAAAAAAGTTTGAGTATTATTCTCAGTAGTTTCAGAGTACAACTGTTTGAATTTTGTTGAAGTAATAACTTTTAGTAATGAATAGTTCATGTGTAATGAGCACAACAAAATCCAAAAATTGAACTTTGAATCACAATACACTTTGCAATCTGTGCTTATGGGGTGTTGTTTCTTTGAATGTGGTTTAACTGATAAGAAACCTGCAAAATGCAAGTCTAATCAATTCTTACATATTGAGGTTTGTTTGGAAGGCATTATTAGAGGCTTCTACATCTACACAGTTAAAAGAATGTCAAACCGCACTCAGAAATGACACACCATCTTAGGACACAAAGTGCAAAGTGTACCGAGGTTCATGGTTCAATTTTTTGGACATTTGTAGAACTAGATACATAAGCATCATTCATTTTTTAGTATTTATTATTTCAACAAAATTCAAACAACTATTATTTCTTAAAACTACTAACAATAATAGCCATATTTGTACAAACTTTTATTTGCAATCACCCTTACTATTGTTTTGTGATGTTTCCCTTTTCTTCTGAAACAACAATATTTTATATATATATATATATATATATATATATATATATATATATATATATATATATATATATATATATATATATATATATATATATATATATATATATATATATATATATATATATATATATATATTGCTTCCAAGGCAATGAGAATATATGGAGTTTTAGGGTACTTTCCATTTTACTCCAGTGCCTTTAATGCTAATCTTCACATTCTTCTTACACTGGAGTAGGCTTTTCTTCACACACCACAAACACTATTCCAGACAAAAAAAATTTTTAAATAAAAAAAATGGCATTTACAGAGAATAGCCTTGGAAAGCCAAGAGGGTAGATTTGAAAAATAGCTTATCCAACCTCTTCAAAAGAAGGGGGAACCTTTCTCGACTCTCTTACTATCATCCTCTTTATCTAACCTCCATTATTTCAATATTTTTTGAATTTATTCTTACACAAAGATTTAGAAACATCTCAATTTTTTCTAATGTAATCTCAGATGGCCAATATGGTTTTAGTTAGGACCACTACCTGTGATTTTTCTTTTCTCTTGGTTCTCAGTTCTGTAGCATTTCAGTGAATCTTTCACTCTTTTCATATTAAAAGCCTTGGATAGAGTCTGCCACAAAGCTTTTATTTCTAAACATTATTCTTTCCTTATTCTTCTCTTTGTAATCTCTCTAATTTCCTTTCCAGTCGTTCTGAAGCATACGGCAACCATTCATTTTTTAAATCTATTACTAGTGGTATTCCTCAGTGATCTGTCCAATCCCCAACTTTTTTTGTACATTTTATTAATGTCCTCCTTTCTTTTACTTCATCACCAATCCACTCCTACTTCAACGACTTTCCCTTCATTACTCCTTTCATTTTGAAAGGCATCACATCCAACATGAATAAATTAATGCTAGGAGTTTTTCCCTGGGACAGCTAACCTCTGATCTTTCTTTCGTTTGTAATTGGGGCATAGAAAACATGACCATTTTTAGTGCTTCTAAAACTCATTTCCTCTATCTTTTTACTCAACAGAACCTCCTTACACACAACTCGAGCCTTTCTCTGTCCTTAATATTCTTGTTTTTTTTTTTTTTTCTTCTCATGATGTTCTTTGAAAGGATTATGTTTCATCTCTTCCTAAGCAAGCATCTAAGAAGTTGGGTGTTCTGGGACGCCTGTGGGATTTTTTCACATCCCCAGTTGCTTGCTCTTTATAGGTGTGTTGTTCACCCCCGTACGGAGTATGCCTCATAAATCCGGGGTAATTCCATTTCAACTGTTTCATTCTTACTCTTTAGTCTTTCTGTCCATGTAATTATTTTGTCACAATATGCTATCACAATTACAATGAACATTACTCTTCTGAATTTTCTAGTTATATACCTTCTCCAATGAGAAGGGTTCAAATGACACACCTTTCTACACAGCCTCATCCATTTTCTGCTAAACTTTCTGACCCCAGACTTTACCATTATGCTGAACCTTTCATGTACTCAACTGGCAAAATCTAGAGCACACTCTCTTTACCTTCTTTTCCTACTTCCTTTAACTTGCATATCTTCAAACACTGTATTGATACATGTCTGCTTTTAAATTCACTTCCATGGAATTTCCCAACTCTAGTGGAAATTAGTAAGCGTTTGTCTTTTGCCTGGAGGTTATATATATATATATATATATATATATATATATATATATATATATATATATATATATATATATATATATATATATATATATATATATATATATATATATATATATATATATATATATATATATATATATATATATATATATATATATATATATTATTATTTTTTTTTTATTTTTTTTTTTTTTTTATAATTTTTTTAAAAACTTTTATATTTGCATGGCGTTAATGTTATCCCTGGGAAGTTCAAAACCACCATTCGTTTTTGTAGATTTACTCTGGTTGTAACAGGGTGAGCCAAAATGTTTGACCAGGTGGAACCAAATTTATCACTTAATAGAGGCTAACATTTTAAGTCATATCTCCATATTGGTAATTCTTATACCAAATTTCATAGAGATTGATTTGTTAGGGATACTTTAAGGTACATTTTGCCTTTCCTGTTTTTTTGGGGGGAAAATAATATTTCACCATGAAAATGAATCCTAAAAATTGTGTTAAAAATCGAAGAAATTTCCATTTTCGTGGGTGTATTATTAAAAGAAGGAAATAATTTGACGATATAAAATTTTGTGTGATGATACATACTAAAGTAGGGTTTAACTTAAATCTTACTTGAAGTTGGGTAAATATTTTTAAAACAATTTACAGGGTGTTCAAAAATCAATTTTTCGGAAAATCTGTAACTTTGAACCTTGATATCTCTGATGGGGTAAGTGCTAAAAATCTGAAATTTTCACATATTATACTACTACCATAGATGTTCCTTCACCTGCAATATTAACTTTGGTGTTTGCTTGTTTTAAGAAATACAGTCATTCAAAAATGCCCCAAAAAAAATTTTAAGTTGTGTTATGATACCTATTATTATAGTTATTATACTTCAAGACAATACATAGACAAATGAAATAGTGTGGCATCAAGGAGAAATGAAAACAATGTTAAAAAAATTTAATTAAAATATAAATAATAAATGCACCATTATAACTACTGTAAATGACAAAATTAAAATTTTAAAAAAAGATCTAATATAAATATAAATATAATATATAAATAATATATATATATATAATATATATATATATATATATATATATATATATATATATATATATATATTATATATATATATATAGAATTATTAACCAAAT
This sequence comes from Armadillidium nasatum, assembly GCA_009176605.1. Classification (NCBI taxonomy): domain Eukaryota; kingdom Metazoa; phylum Arthropoda; class Malacostraca; order Isopoda; family Armadillidiidae; genus Armadillidium; species Armadillidium nasatum. Next base: position 26,992 of record SEYY01013058.1, read on the forward strand.
TGTTGTTTGAATCGGGACGTCTTTCCCAGTACATTCTTCTAAAGGAAGTTTGTTGTAACCGGACAACAAAAGAATTCCGAAATAAATGTACAATTCATCGACAGAAACTGTAAATTGTTGGTCTTTTTTTTGAGATAATATTTTACAGATTCTCTGCATATATGATCCATAAATTATTCCGCAAAACACATATTGAAAAGGTCGATCGGTTTTCCATTGGATTTCTCTATGTTCTCTAGAATTGCAGGCTTGGTCTTTGCTGCATTACAGTCATTTATCTTGAAAGATTTTTTTAAAGATTCTGAAGATCATTTCCGTTAAACATCTTCATGAAAATTAACATCCGTACCCGCAATTGCGAAAATTCAACATCCGCATCCTTACTTTCGAAAATTCTATATCCGTATCCGCAAATGAGAAAAATATGACATCCGATCCACCACAAATATATATATATATATATATATATATATATATATATATATATATATATATATATATATATATATATATATATATATATATATATATATATATATATATATATATATATATATATATATATATATATATATATAGTCTAAAATTTCAGCTACAATAGCAAGTAAAAATGAAATCGAAAGTTTCTGAGTCACGAAAAAATTATTCAAATATTTGTTAACGTTGCTTCCCACTGTGTCTAAAAAGACACGCGGTAAAAAACACCCTATAAAATTTATTTCACTGATAAAGTATTCGTTTTCGCATTTTCATCATACAGTACAATTACTAATAAGTAAAAAAAATAAAAAGTAACTTATCCAAGCACGTAAATACCCAAAAAAAAACAGTTTCAAGTCAATGCATGTCAACACTCATGCTCATCAAAAATTTTACTACTGAAATTATTGCATGTAGAAACGAAAAACAAAAAAATTTGAGGAAAACATTGCCATAAATCGCTAGAAGAATCATTCCTTAGAGTAACCATTCGTACCAAACGTAAAAAAAAATTTTTTAAATATATTATTTTTTAAATATTTTATGAGGTCATGTTTTACGTGTCTAAATAGACACAGTGGGCATTAATGGGTTAATAGAAATATTCTTACTATAATTGAAGCTACATTCCCGCATTGCCAGGTCATTCTTATAAATTTTAACTCCCTCTCAATTTAAAGCTTCTTCAGAAAAAAAGAAGTCTCACCCAATGATCAGATCCTTATATAGCTTTTTCCCCCCAGTGAAAAAAAGTCCATTTCTATCGTTTTTCTGAGTCTATAACAGTTAAAAAGTTTTTTGTAAATTTGACCATTTTTCAAATGAATGGTGGAGCCAAACTACTTTTCGGAAAGACCTGAAACGTGGACTGTATATTCAGAATTCTATGGGCTACAAAAGCTTCTAACAAACTTTTGTTCCCAGTGTTATAAAAAAAAATGTTTTAAGCCCATAACTGACCAACTATTGAAAAAAAAATTTTTGAAAAAAAATCCACCTTTTTGGACAAAAAAATAAAAACCTATAACTATAGCATTTCTTATTTTTGGTGGGTGTATAGAGGAGTGATTGGGCTACAAATTCCTCTCTATACTTTATTTGATGCAATTCGTTGGTTTTGAGATATAGCCTCTCAAAAAAGGTCCATTTTTGACCAAATTTCAAAAATTCCCAAAGTTTGAGAGACTATATCTCGCTTTAATTTTAAACAAATAACATTTAGTAATGCACTAAATAAAAGTTGTTGCCCTGTCCCTCCTCTAAACAATATCCAAAAATAAAAATAAAAAATTTTTTTTTTTTTTTTTTTAATCTTTCTCTCTGGAAGGGTACGATTTTTGCAAATTTTTTTCCAATTGCTTATAACTTTTTTTTTCTAGATGTGATGTCAAAAATCTGTTACCACTAATGCAAGAAATTGGAGCTAAGATTATTCAGTTAAACTTTTAGCTCATGTGGACCAGTGGTTTGACCCGCTATTAATTGTTTTTTCAACTTTGGGTCCAAATAACTTTCAAACCATTATAGATTCAGAAAAATGCTCGAAATCAACCTAGAACTTCAGGAAAAAATGCATATGCCCTGAAAATTTAAGCTCAATCAGTCAAATAATAATAATAAAAAAATTGCAAACAAAATATAAAGTTGATTTTTTTTTTGTTTTTTCAGTATTTTCTTTTTCTTTTGACCATTCCTTTTCTGCTAGTGAATGTTCATCTTTGTGTTTTGATTTTAGATACCCTCATAAAGATTTGGTTGAAAATTTATTACTTGGGGCACCCGGAGATCCACTTTTAATTTCCTATTCTGAAACATTGTAAAGTACTCCCTTACTGCTGAAGGTGATCTTTTAGCCATAGTGACTGAAAGTATAAGCAAAATAATAATTTTGAAATAATGTAGCTAAATGATACAAGTTTGATTCATAGCAATAAAATAACAATGATATGGATAAATACAGGTTATATTGATAATTTTATATCTTACATTTTTTCAAACTTTACCTTAGGATCTTACTTGGGTAAACCTGTTGAATACTATTGTGAATCAAAAAAAAAAAAAATTTCTGTACTTTTTTAAAACTTTTATTATACAAAATCTGAAATTTTATGAATTTTTTTTTGGAGAAAATACATTTAATCATTAATTTAAGTGAATGTTTGCTATTCTACTCCTTCCTTATAATTAAATAAACCTCAATTAAATTTCTATCTAATTTTCTTAACCTAAAATTTCAGTGCTTTTGACCTCTACAAATTTTAGCCAACCCCTTCCAGAGCCCCTTCGCTGGCCCCAGACCCCGACCCCGGCCCCGGTCGGTCCCTTGTGCCAGCTGTAATGAAACGTAGGCCAAAGTGAAGTGAGGATTGATAAGCATAGAAGAGTTTTCTTTATTACAGACTTTCCTCTTTGCTTTCCTGTACACTCTGCCATAAAAGACCATGGAGATACCCACTAATTTCTCTATTCCACAACATGCATCATCTCTCTTGATCGTATAATTTTGAAGATTTGTATGTAAAACCTCATTGCCTATCTTTAAATGATTAAGCTTCTTCTATCGTCCTTTTCATTCAATAATGAAGTCCTTTTTCAGAAAATAGTCAAAAAAATTTATTTTTATTTGTTATTTTAATATTAATATTTTATTTTTTATTATTTTATTGCAATTATTATTATTTAAAATTTCATATAGATAGTTAATGAATTTATATTTTGATTGTATTTTAAAACAGTAATTTGTAAAATTTAGTTTGTGCTGAAGACGGACTGAGATACAGTGTGAAATGTTCACACTGTTTTAAATGAGTATGTGGAAATCCTTAGTACTGGCTTTGATCTTTTTAATTAAATTAAGGTTCACTAGGAAAAAAACTATCTCCCGTGTATATATATATATATATATATATATATATATATATATATATATATATATATATATATATATATATATATATATATATATATATATATATATATATATATATATATATATATATATATATATATGATAACATATGCATTCACATCCTCATCAAAACTGACATCCGCATCAGCACTTTCAAAAATTCAGCATCTGCATCTGCACTTTTGATAATTCAACATCTGCATCTGCAAATGAGAAAATATGACATCCGATCTATCATTAATATATATATATATATATATATATATATATATATATATATATATATATATATATATATATATATATATATATATATATATATATATATATATATATATATATATATATATATAATATAAAAATTTTTTTATTTTTTTTTTTTTTTTTTTGAAGAGAAAAAAAAAAAAAAAATTTTTTTTTTTTTTTTTAAACAGATCACCACCACTCACGGGCAGAGCCCTTTTCAAGCCTGACTTATATTTAATAAAAGCAATTAAATTTTGTAGACATTAGATTGCCATGTATCAGAAAATTGTTACATATCAGTTTAAAGGCAGAGTATACATACCATTTATAAAATCCTATGAAAAGACTCTCAGTGCAATTTAAATAGAGTGAAATGTCAGGCCTGAAAAGGAGATAAATTTCTCTACACAAACACACATGCAAACTTTGAATCACAGAGTGAACTTATGAAAGGGAACAGTGCTGATTCATTCTTGTGTCGTTGACAGGTTGCAATATTTAGTAATTTTTAACAATGATAATATAATTTTTCATTTTGCAAAATAACTCTTTAAATTTTAACTATTATCTCTTTTTATTCAGTAAAAAATTTTGACAAGTTTTATGAATTATGAAAGAAGCTAAACAATGTATGCAAACCAAAAAAAGTACCTGTAGTTATTTTGCTTTTATTCTCTGTAAGATTTATAAACATGAAAAGGAAAGGTGGTTCTCTCAATGTGTTGTTCATTTTAACATTTAATCACCTTTAAAATGTTGTGTTGTTGTCTTATACTTTATCGTCCTTGTTTTGATCTTACTTGAAGAAGAAGAACTGTTCTTTGAGTTGTATTTTCTGTTGCTGAAATTTTTCGGAATTAAATAAATTATTGTTTTCACACTGATATAATCTGACTAATTATATTTCTTTCAATTAATAAGTATATATATACATCAAGTTTTTGAATGTAAATATAAACATTAAAAAGTATACCCAGTTGAATATATTTAAATATTTCAAAATATAATTCATTAATGATAATTAAAGTAACTCTAAAATATTTGTTAAAATATTCAGATTCTTTTTTGTAAGTTGTTTCAACTTATTACTGATTACATATATGACTTTTGTATATGTTGAAATTGATTCATTGTTTGATTGTAGGGTTATGATTTGTTTAAATTCTCTTTGTGAGTATTATTCTGCATATATATATATATATATATATATATATATATATATATATATATATATATATATATATATATATATATATATATATATATATATATATATATATATATATATATATATATATATATATATATATATATATATATATATATATATATATATATATATATATATATATATATATATATATATATATATATATATATATATATATATATATATATATATATATATATATATATATATATAATATGCACGTTTCATAAAACTTCAGTATTCATGACTGAAACAGATTTTTTTCTGTTTATCAAAAAAAAAAAATTTTTTTTTCTTTTTTCCTAATATCAAATCACATTCAATTGGTTAAACGACGTAATCCATCTTTAGAAAGTTCATTTAGGATTTTTAATCTTTAAATGTTTATCAAACTTTAACCTCTTTTAGTACTTTACTTAAACCATGTTTTAGGAAGTTAACTGAAAATTTGGATGTATATTTTATTGCTAAATCTTTAATGGATTACAAAGTTTTTGTTTTCCAGACTTTTAGTACGAAAAAATAAATAAATTAATGTTTCTTATGATTGGTGACTATAAATCAAGAAAAAAGATTATTAGAAAATTTCACAGCGTTTTATTATTATTATTATTATTATTTTTTTTTTTTTTTTTTTTTTTTTTTTTTTTTTTTTTTTTTTTTTTTTTTTTTTTTTTTTTTTTTTTTATTAATTTATTATTTTTATTATTATTATTATTATTATTATTATTATTATTGCTACTACAGTTGTCATTATTATTATATTTTTATTGTTATTACTATTATTATTATTGTCATTGACAATAATTATTAATATTAGTAGTTTGTGGTGTGGTCATAGGTTGTATATTATTAGTTATACTATTATTACTATTATTCTAGTTTTTATATTTTTCAAATATATCATAACTACAAATATTCATTATTATTATTATTATTAGTAGTAGTAGTAATAGTTGTTATAGTAGATGATATTATTAAGGTTAGTATTATTGTTACTAGCATGATTAATATTATCATTAATATTACTATAGTTTTTGTTACTTTAGTAGTAGCATATTGTTATTTATTGTATATTTTTATTAAACAAATTAAAATTTTATATATGTATGAAACATTTGGGGCTCAAAGGAAGCCACAGTGTTTTCCCATAGCAGCCCCGTTCAGAGAACTGGACAGTTATAATATTATTAATATTATTATTATTACTACATTTAGTAGTATAGGACCTACTGTAAAATTGAATACTTTTAAATGAATAAAGCTTTGAGGAAATTGAAATTATATATATATATATATATATATATATATATATATATATATATATATATATATATATATATATATATATATATATATATATATATATATATATATATATATATATATATATATATATATATATATATATATTTATAAATAGAAGAGCTTATATTAAGCCTAATTTTTATCAAATTTAGTAAAGTGAAAAATGAATGCAACATATGTCAAATTTTATTTATGAATGGATTAAATGTTTACATAATTTATATTATCATTTAATCCATTCATTAATAAAATTTGACATATGTAGCATTCATTTTTTGCCTTGCTATATATATATATATATATATATATATATATATATATATATATATATTATATATATATATATATATATATATATATATATATATATATATATATATATATATATATTTTTTCAGTTGAAAGCCATAGGACCCAAATTGGTTCCTTTTTTTAAGACTGTTGCAATATATTTTTTACTTTTCATTCCTGTGGGTCAGCCATCACTGTTTGCTGCATTTATCAAATGTCTTCCCGTAATTTCACTTATTGCATTTGTTCTTCTTCATGGAATGAGTCTTGGAGACGAGTAAGTATATATATATATATATATATATATATATATATATATATATATATATATATATATATATATATATATATATATATATATATATATATATATATATATATATATATATATATATATATATATTCTCCCGGATAGGGTTTTCGCCCTGTCAATGGGACCAGAATCTTTTTAGATCTACTCTTGAAAGCACTATAAAATATCATGTTTTTCGGTATGTTAGTTTCATTGCTAGTCTTTTGAGTTTTATTTAAACTTACAGGTAGGGTTATTTTCCTTTCAGTGGTACTAACATCATCTTCCATCTAACCTCTAAACCTTGTTTCCCAGAGCTCTCTAGAAGAACATGTACTCAGAGCTATGGTTTCTCATGCTTGTCCTGAAGTTGCAAGCAATATTTTTTCTTTACCCCACACCTAAATACTAATGCCTCTTCGTATTAATTGGTCTTTCCTTACTTTGTTAGAACACCTCCATTTGGGTTTGCCACTTTCACTTTTGCTTTTTACTTCAAATATTAAAACCTTTTTGATCAAATTCTCATCATTCATTCCATACCGTCTCAGTACTCCTTGATTTGAATTTTATCATTCCACCAGATACATCTCCTAGTAGCATATATTTCTTATCTTTAGATTTCTAATCCTACTACTTTCCTTCACCTCACGTGTATCTGTTAAGCTTTTCATTTCGAAATCAATATTATTTGTACATTTTAGAATTTGGTGCCTACATCTCACGTCTATTCAGATCAATTGGAACAAATTTACATTCACTTACCTACCTACCATATATAAATTTCCCCTTTTCCATATTAAGACTTTCACCCTCTTCAGCTTTATCAATATCTTCTTTCAACCCCTAAGCACCTGTAGTTTTTCCCGAGTTTTCACCATCTATTATTAGATTTTACGGCCCAAAGTAGCTTCCATATTCTTTTAGCTTATTTTCATAATCCTACTTTTAACAGGGTTAATTATCAGTCCCTTCTCTTGACACACTCGTTCATCTTTCAAATTCGAACATTAGTTCACCCACTTTTTTTAAATCTGCTACCAACACAATATGTATGGTCGGTTAACATTAGAATTAACAATTGCCCTCATGTAGACACATCATTTCCTTTTCCAGTTCTGTCCATAAAGATATTAAATAACTATGTAGAAATAACTCAACCTTGTCTCTCATCTATTAATGCTTTTAAAAACTCTTTATCTTCTCTTAATCGTAACATTCTACTTTTCCTATAAAAAGCTTTAATCGCACTTGACACCATTCTATTTACTTCA
>SEYY01013058.1:40000-50000 GCA_009176605.1 Armadillidium nasatum
TATATATATATATATATATATATATATATATATATATATATATATATATATATATATATATATATATATATATATATATATATATATATATATATATATATATCAGCAACGAAAAACCTATAGTGAAATTGCCTATTAATTAATAAATTTTCTAATAAACCAATAAACAAAATATTCAATAAACCTATATATATAATATATATATATATATATATATAATATATATATATATATATATATATATATATATATTATATATATATATATATATATATATATATATATATATAAACAATATTTTTATTATCGAGGACAATTTGATATTTTTAAATATCGATATTTTTTTTATATATCGGCATTCCTAGTTTAAGTATTAACTTTTAATTAGCAGAAAGAGTAATAAAATTTGGCTGATTAAATAAGAAACTGAAATATAAGCCCAAAATTGTTTTTTTTAAGAAAAATGACGAAACGCAAATTGGTAAGCGCTAATTTCAAAAAACTTCCGCAAAAGCGCAAATTTGCGCTTTTGCGCTCTTAAAAAAAGTTAAGCGCAAAATGCAAAAGCGCACATTTTCGAATTTTCGCGCAAAGCCCAAATTGCGCTTTCATTTGCGCTTATACCCACCTCTGATATATATATATATATATATATATATATATATATATATATATATATATATATATATATATATATATATATATATATATATATATATATATATATATATATATATATATATATATAGTAACTAAAATTGTTCATACTCCAAGTTTTTGAAGTGGTATAATCGATATTTAACATTTTAATATAAAAGTATTTAGTCTTGAAATGACTGCTTTGCTTTTTGCGTCACAGTATAAATTACACACATTATTTAAATATTTTAAATTGAAAATTTATTTATATTTTTTTTTGTCAGGTCTTTATATTATAATGCCATACGTAAATGGAGCTTTAAGCGTTGGGGTTCCTTTGTACGCGATCGTCCTCATGACGATGGTATGGCGAGCTGTGGCACGAGTTCAACTTTTCGACGAATTGTGGACTTGGACAAAACTTTGTTCTTGCATTGGTGGAATTCTTTTTGCAATATCTGACACATGCATCGGTTTCAATGAATTCTATGCCAAAATTCCCTATTCTCAGGTATGATGTTTATATATTTTTACTTCAATATTGATTGTTTTTCAGTGTGTTGGGATAGGCCTAGCAAGCTAAGAATTTGTTCGATTTTAATTCCGCATTTAGTAAATATCTTCAAGATCCTTGATTTTATATATATATATATATATATATATATATATATATATATATATATATATATATATATATATATATATATATATATATATATATATATATATATATATATATATATATATATATATATATATATATATATATATATATATATATATGCGAACGCAGAATCATCAATAGGAAAGGCGTGTTATTCTTACTTATAGCCTATTTCTGGGATTAATTTTGTCTTTACTTTTCACATCAAAAAGCCTTTCAATTAGCCACAAAAATAAAGCCCATTGTGGTTTTGTATCTACGCAACAAAAAGAGCAAGAGAAGTGGTTTATCATTTCATCGTATTTTAAGATTTCATTCTTAAAATATGTATTCATTCCTACTTCATTTTTACTTCTCTCTTCCTACATCCTCTTAGTTTGCATTAATTTTAAAATTTTATTAGAGTTGCTTATTTCTATAATAATTGTTTCATCATTGTTAAATAATATATATATATATATATATATATATATATATATATATATATATATATATATATATATATATATATATATATATATATATATATATATATATATATATATATATATATATATATATATATATATATATATACTTAGGTCATTATTATGACTACTTACTATGCTGCCCAACTTGGTTTGTCCTTAAGTGTGGTTGACTGCAAGGCAAGTTTTTTGGACTCTTTCAGTACTTCTGTGTCAAGCCTTTATCCAAGCCACGATAAAAAGGTGGGTAGGGAAAGGAAAGAAAAAGGCCAAAAGGGTATTGAAGAAGAATCATCATCTTCCATTGTTCATTCCTCTGAAGTAGCATCTGTAAAAGGTTACAAAACTTATTTTACTGAACATAACCATACCAGTTAAATGTCGTCTTAAATAATATTTATTTATGAGCCTCCCTCGTGTTATGGTACAGTTATTAAAAAGGTTCTGTGAACTATTTTCAAAGGATGAAAAAAAATAAGGCTTCTAACTTTTTTCAATGACTGTACCCTGTGATCTGTAAAAATGACATAGTTATAATTAGTATCGGTACCTACATACTTTTTATCTAGGCGTTAATATATATATATATATATATATATATATATATATATATATATATATATATATATATATATATATATATATATATATATATATATATATATATATATATATATATATATATATATATATATATATATATATATATATATATATATATATATATATATATAGTTATTTATTTCTTAATTTATTTAGAGAAAGGCATTGAAGTACCGTATTATTAATTAACTTTTGTCAAGGTGATATTATTATTATTAAGATTTTGCCCAAATTTCATCTTAAGATACAAAAAATTATTACCAAAGCGTCGTGTGTAATTGTAATGCAAGTAATTCCCTGTCAATTTTTTTATTTTTTATTTTTTTTTTCTCTCTCATTAAGTTTAGTCTAAGGTATTTATTTTGTAAGGGAAAAAATTTGTGATATATATTCAAATCTCAAATATTTATATTCAGTATTCTCTTATTTATTTTGCTTTAATCGTTTTCTATTTATTTTTTAAGAAATACAATAATTTTTTTTTAGTTTTGTATATTTATATAATATATATATATATATATATATATATATATATATATATATATATATATATATATATATATATATATATATATATATATATATATATATATATATATATATATATATATATATATATATATATATATATATATATATATATATATATATATATATATATTTAGCACTTGATATGATTGATATATATTTAGGAATCATTTGAAACTGCAAAGTAATTATTCCAATGCTCTTAATAAAGTTTTCACGGAGCTCTTTTATTTTGCTGTTGAAAAATCTGATTGGGGTAAAATTTTCACACACACACACACACTTTATATATATATTTTTCTGAACTTGTGGGTTTAATTAAAGTACATTGAGAAGATACAATAATTATTCGATTATTTAATATTTCAGAGCGTGAGAATGTAGTATTGTTTTGTTTTAGAATTACAATATTTAGTTTTTTTCTTGTTTTTTTAACCTCAATTTTTTGTTGTCTTTGTATATGGAGAAATGATTCTTTTTTGTGCTGAATTTTGTTTTGAAGTGAAAGATTTTTAGAATTTAGATGAAAAGTTAAAATTTTTGTCTTCCGGTAATTCTTTTGGCCTACCTACTACTATATGATGTGTAAATAGGAATTATTGAAGAGAGAGGTGTACCTAATTCACATATTTTCATCTTACCGGAGCTTTTTTCTTACTATTTATTAAGATATTTTATCTCTGCCAGTGAACTTATCCATTATATGTAATGATATATTTTGTAAACAATGCTATATATCGAAAAGCAAGTTTGTTTAACAATTAGAATAATAAGTTACAAAGATATTCAATATTTATTTAACAATATAAAATAAGCATGAACAAAATTTAAAATTTTTCCACTATTTTAGTAATTTTTAATTTTAGGTGAAAATTTATTTGTTTATATATGATGCAGAAATACAAGTTGCTTTCCATTGTTTAGATTTAATTCATTAATTTTTTTTTCTTTAAAAAAAATTTATTTTACAAGTTTTTTGAGTCTCTGATGACGCAGAAACTCTTAGGATTCTTTTTGCTATAATTGTAAAGTATGAAGACATTTTTAAGGACACTACTGCAAAGCTTCCTCTTTTGGGAGAAATTGATTTTTAATTTAGATAACTTACCAATTTTTTTATTTAGATTTTCTGTTATTTTCATCTTACTGGAGTCAAAATTTCATTTTTATTTTTGGTTTCCTCACTTTCTTTATTCTCTTCCGTATTATCATAATTTAGGACTTTGGGACATTTTTTCTTTTGCATTAAAATTTTTAATCTTAAAGGTACTGTCAATAAATATGGGGGGCAAGTTCATAATTGGGCGAGATATGAATTTTTGCATTCTGCTAAAATTTTTGTAGTGTCAATAGTTTTGGCACTACTATTTTTTTTATGCTGGTACCAAGTCACTTGACCGATCTAACCCAAACTTTCAGGAACTAGTTTATATATATATATATATATATATATATATATATATATATATATATATATATATATATATATATATATATATATATATATATATATATATATATATATATATATATATATATATATATATATATATATATATATATATATATATATATATATATGGGATGGGCCGGATATCCGGTTATCCAGCCTTTTTTTCAGTCTCCGGTTAAATAAAATTCTCAATAATAAGAACAAAATTTTCCAGTTATTAAAGTTTCCAATATCTTTGTATACTGTTTTTCATTTACTTTGTTTTTCCAATTCAATTATATATGACAGCACTGAATTATTATGTAAGCATGTTGAATAAATGCAGATATGCATTCAAAAATTTATTTATTTATTTATACAAACATGGAACTAATTTTATATATATATATATATATATATATATATATATATATATATATATATATATATATATATATATATATATATATATATATATATATATATATATATATATATATATATATATATATATATATATAAAAAGAGAGTTTGAAATCAAATTACAGTACTATGCGGATTTCCCAAAAATATGGGAAAGTGTGGGTAAGGAAATTGATAAAGCCAAGGTGCAGGTGCGAACCTCTTATTTAGAGTACCGTTTCCAGCTCTAAAGATTAGTGATATGGAAAACGAGCTGCAAAATCTTCTCATAGTTTAGTATAGAGGAATGGTAGGGGAGTTTGCAGACTAGAAGAAACCCGTTGCCGATGGTGAACATTGAATTCACAAAAAATATTTATTTCAGAGAAAGGAGAAGAGAGAATGTGTTTTATTTTGGAGTTTGGATACTTGTGAGATTAATAAACAGGATTGATGGATTAGTCGTAGATTGAAAAGATTGAGTGAAAATAATAAGGTAGAAAATTCGAAAGATCTCGGATTAAATACTTGAACAGCCAAGATTGTTGCGCACATTTGATCATACTTCGCCTTTAAATTAAAATTTATTTATTTTTAATTTTATACTGCACCTTTAGGTAGTTTTTCAAACATCCAATGAGGCGAATATTATATTTTCTGTCAAAGGTGCAACATTTGAAATTTTTCAATCAACTTTGTCTTAAAATAATTTTAAAATTCATAGCCAGGTATTTTAATGTCTTAATACATCATTTAGCTATCTGAGATGTGCTGCTTTGGGAAACTCATACCCTAGGATATATATATATATATATATATATATATATATATATATATATATATATATATATATATATATATATATATATATATATATATATATATATATATATATATATATATATATATATATACTGTTGTCATATAGGGTCTGTTAGACTGAAACATGTTAACATATCTTAATATTAATTAGTCTTGAAGAAGAAAGAGATACTCTGCAAAAATCTTAAATAAAATTAAATAGAAAAGCTTCCCTTGAGCTACATGTTGAAAACTGCTCAATTTATACCGAGTTCTCAAACTTTATCAAGCGAGCGGGATTAAGTTATCTAACTAAATGATGTTTGTATTTCAAATTTCAAACTTTCTTTTTGTATTAAAATTTTCTTTGTGTTATTTATTATTGCCAAAAAGGAAGTCAAATTAACTGCATTGAACGTTTTTTAAATTGCACATTTTACTTTTACAATTTTAATTTCATGTTAAAAATTATTTAGGATTTACAAAAAAAAAAACAAATCTAAGCAAAATTTTATCTTTCATCAGAAATAATAATAATAATAATCAAAAAAAAAAAAAAAAAAAAAAAAAAAATAAAAATAAAATATATATATATATATATATATATATATATATATATATATATATATATATATATATATATATATATATATATATATATATATATATATATATATATATATATATATATATATATATATATATGAATATTTAATGATTTTGTTTTGTCTAATGTGTTATAAACAAAGTTTTGCAACATTTACAATTATGCAAATTGACAATTTAGAAAATAAATACAATAATATACAAAATAATTACAACCGTGATCTCTTTAATAATTTTAGAAATAAAATTTATAAAACTTCCAAAATTATTTTCAGTTACGGTCAATTAAAAACCATAGTGGTACAGATAAGTTTTCTACCCTACTGTGATTTCAAAAGATTAATACAAGTTCTTACAATCATCTTCAAAATGATATTGAAAGAAGGAAATCTTCATGCGTTGTTCGCAAAAAAGAGAAACAGTTAAGAGTATGGATGCGTGTGTGGGTAAGAACTTAAAAATGTAGAAAATTCTTCGAGGCTCAAAACAAAACAAAAAATTTTTTCCTACCAAACGGATGAGTTGAAACGTTAAAAACATGAGTAAACTATTTTTAAATTACTTGACATTAAATGGTTGTCGAAAAGGTTTGGATTTAATTAAGGAAATGTAAATATTTATATATATATATATATATATATATATATATATATATATATATATATATATATATATATATATATATATATATATATATATATATATATATATATATATATATATATATATATATATATATATATATATATATATATATATATATACTATTGGTCCGATAGTAAAGTATAGAAGTACAGACTTAGTACAACAGTCCAGGTAGTTAAACATCTAAAGTAGTCTTGAGGACATACGAAAATTGATATATTTTTAGAAGGGTTTTCATGACAGTTCCAGAATGCTTATGGCGAAACAATATTTTCTTGTGTTCGGTAACACGTCAAACATACATACATATTTCATGAAACGTCAAATCATTAAGCTTATTAATTACAACCTTTCATTATTCATCCACCTTTATTGCTAACTGACTCATCATTATTTCAAGTGAACTAAATCTACCACTCAAGTTTAGATATGATTTCTTTAAAAAATATCCATTACTTAAAAAAAAAATTTTTTTTTCACTTTCTCTCTAATATATATATATATATATATATATATATATATATATATATATATATATATATATATATATATATATATATATATATATATATATATATATATATATATATATATATATATATATATATATATATATGCACGCGCGTGTGCGTATGTATGTTGGTGTGCGTGTTCGTATATGTATTGGTGTATCATACCTATAAAGAGTGTCATCTTCAGTTGGAAAAAATTGTGGGTTAAAAGTCTGCCAAGAGACCAGCTCATAACAACAAAGGAATTGTAAGAGGAGAAGGAAGGAGATTAAAGTAAAATATAATATGTTAGAGAAAGAGCGAATAATGGAAAAAGAAAAAGTTAATCTGTTAACCTTCCTCAAATCATGAAAAACAAAACTTTCGGTTTTCAAAGCAGAAACTACATTCGGGTCCTCGATCTGCTTTTCATCACAAAAGCAGGAATAATGCAAACAACGATATCTTTCGTTGTAAAACTTGCCTGAATTAGACCCATTCGTAGTAGATTTTAAAGTTGCAACTGAATAGAACGAACCTGCTAAATTGATTGCCAAACTATTTGAAAAAAATTCGTATAAAATTATCGTTAAAATTGTCTGAATTTTAACTTAGAAAAATCAAAAACAAGAACCTAAGTAAAAATGAAAAAAATATAATAACAAATGGAAAACACGTACGAAAAAGAGAAATAGGACGTAATCTTTATCTTCCGCAGAAAGATAGGAAAAACATAAAAACAGAGAACGGTTGAAGGTTTAAGCTCTTCCAAAATTTTTATAAATGAATATGAGCGGTCGCTCACGGTGCTATACCTGTTTCTAAATCTTATTACCCAAAAGTCGGAAAAACTTCTGTAGATTTTTTTTTCTTTCAAGCTGAATTGTCATTTATACGCCACAAACTGGTCTTCACATCTTAGAAAATAGAAACAAGCTTACATGGTAAGTGTTTCGTAGTATTTTGAAGTCGTTCTTATGGATGATCGTTTTTTTTTCTGAATCAGAAGTTTCTACTTACATCAATGACGTTGATCGGAATGCAAACTAAGCTAACCACTCCAAGAACCTTATCTTTTTTAGATGTTACAAGAATTTCATGCTGAGATCTTGCGGATCAGAAGCAGAGTTAGGAAGTGCGTCTTATACCGTAATAATAATAGTGATACAGTGCTCTTCATAACCCCACAGAACCTGATACGGTGTTAGCTTCTTCATACTGTCAGTTGCTGTGTCTTTTCCTAATTCAAAAATAAAGTCAAAGTAGGTCTACCACTATAGAGAGAAATCCTTGTCAAATACAAGTGATAAAAAGTTGACCATTTCCAGTTATGAGGAAGTGCGTCATAAGTTATTTGAATGTGGAAAAAAAAAAGGTCCGTCAGTCTGATCGATGCATAACAGGAACAGAAAAAAAATATCGAGTGAGTTTCAACCGATGGTTGTAGAAAACTTTCCATTCCCTCCTTCCCAAATCCTTCCAAAATTAAGTTACAGTTTTGTGAAAACTAGTGATGATTTCTGTGAATTTAATGGCTCAGGTCTCTTACTTTTACAATAAACGAATCGAGTGAAATTACATAATAATAATTTTGCGCTCCCCTTCTTTACACTAGTGGTTTAAAATGGATAAAAAAAAAGATTTCCTCCCCAAAAGTGATACAAAACTTTGTCAATAGAAAATTTAAAAAATCACCAAACACAAAATAGAAATTAATCAAACAACTGGTGGAAAGAGTTTACAGATTTCAAGATAATAAGTTAGAGAGTACTTTTATTCACGTTATCAATACGAGTAAAAACCGTTAAATATTTGAGTACTCTTGAATGTATGTATGAATTGAGATTGGAAAGGATCGTTCAAATAGAGGATCAAGATTTTAACTAGCTGAAAGGTTAGATTGAAATGAAATAGAGTGAACATTAATATTGTGAGAACATAGTAGGCTAAGAATAATAAATGTAACATAGACACAGGTATGACAATAATAGGAATGGAAGGAAAGTCAAATTCATATGTAAACCACAAGTAATAGTAGGTTTTTATCTCCATTTGAGCCATATATGAACATGGATAAAATTTGAATTAACATTTATAATATTATTATGTACCAAGAATGAAAAGGTGTCTTTGTGTACATATAAACTTTTTCCTTAGAAGTTTTTCCAATTTTGTATGCATAGAATAACGATGCCAACTAACGTCTGAATATTGCAATTCTTTGAACAGGCTACTTAAGACTATTTCCAGGGATAAATTCAGAAAGGCCAGATTCTTTTGCCAAACATTTGCCATTAGTCTTTATAACTGAAAATATGGAGTAGACGGATGATCGGCGTAGATAACTTCCGCTTGGTATGCTTTGGTTTTAGATGTGACAAGGATAATGAAAGACTTAGAAATGAACTAAAAATCACAGTAGCAAGAAAAAAGTTGGTAAAGTATATTCCGTCCTTGAAGTCTTGGCATACAGGTTACCACTATTGAGATGGTTCTACTGACCAACATAGATAATTTGAAAGACCCAGTCTCTCGAAAAGTTCGAAGATGAGAGTCGTAAATATGCAACTTATCCTCGACCATCACGTATGTTGCATTCAGCTGATAAAAAGTCTTACCCGAGTGGGAAAGTGATATGTTTGACTTATAGTCTTGCAGATATGGGTAAAACGAAGTAAGTTATGTTTGGGTAGATAGAGTTAAATGATTTTTTATTTGGGAG